>JAUZTB010000118.1:72042205-72055221 GCA_034780895.1 Rhynchobatus australiae | reverse complement strand
ATTCAAGGGATGTGGGCTTTGCAGGCTGAGCCAGCATTTAGTTGCCCATCCTACTTGCCCGTGAGAAGGTGGTGGTGAGCAGCCTTCTTGAACTGCTGCAGTCCTTGAGGTGTGAGTATACTCACAGTGCTGTTTGGTGGACAGTTCCAGGATTCTGACCCAGTGACGGTGAAGGAATGGTGACATATTTCCAAGTGCAAACTGGAGCAACAGCACCTCATTTTCCTTCTTGGAACCTTACAGCATAATGGCATGAATATTGAATTCTCCCACTTTAGGTAATCCCCACCTCCTCTTCCCCACAAACCCACCCCCCACCATGCATCTTCTCTTCTTTCCTTTCCTCGACCCCTTTTTTTTCCTCTCCCTTCTTACCTTTGACCCGTCCCCCAGTGGATCTGCTCTCTCCACCTCCCTCGCACTTGCCTATCACTATCTCTTACCTGCATCCACCAATCACTGCCCTGTGCCCACCCCGCCTTCCCTCCTTTGTCCACCTATCACTGCTCTGCTTTTCCCTCCTATATACTGGGCTTCCCCTTTTCCTATCTTCAGTCCTAAAGAAGAGTCCTGACCCGAAACGTTGACCGCCTGCTTTTCTCCACGGATGCTGCCTGACCTGCTGAGTTCCTCCAGCATCATTGTGTTTTTCATCCAGATTCCAGCATCTGCAGTCCTTTGTTTCTCTGAGATATTTCCAAGTCAGGATGGTGAGTGGCTTGGAGGCCAACTTCAGGTGCTGGTGTTCCCATGTTTTTGCTGCTCTTGACCTTCTAGCTGGTAGAGATCTTGGTTTTGCCTCAGGAGCCTTCTGAGCAGCTGTAGTGCATCTTGTAGCTGGTACAAATGGCTGCTGTTGTGCGTTGGTGTGGAGTGAGTGAATGGATGTGGATGGGTGGCCTATCAAGCAGGCTGCTATGTCCTATACACCCTTTACAACTCTGTCGATTAGTCATCATTGTCTTTCCTTGTTCTCTCCACCAGAGCTTGTCAATTCACACTTCTCTTTATTAACTTTCACCTGCCATTTATTGGCCTATTCTGCCAGTCTATGTCATCTTGAAGTCTATCAATAAGCACCACCATTGGTATTGGTATTGGAATTGGTTTTGGTTTATTATTTTCACTCGTACTGCGGTACAGTGAAAAACTTGTCTTGCATACTGATCATTCAGGTCAGTTCATTACACAGTGCAGTTACATTGAGTTAGTGCAGAGTGCATTGAGGTAGTACAGTTAAAAACAATAACAGTACAGAGTAAAATGTCACAGCTACAGTGAAAGTGCAGTGCAATAAGGTGCAAGGTCACAACAAGGTAGGTCGTGAGGTCAGAGTTCATCTCATCGTTCAAGGGAACTGTTCAATAGTCCTATCACAGTGGGATAGAAGCTGTCTTTAACCGTGGTGGTACGTGCCCTCAGGCTCCTGTATCCTCTACCTGATGGAAGATGAGAGAAGAGAGAATGACCTGGGTGGGTGGGGTCTTTGATTATGCTGGTTGCTTCGCTAAGGCAGCGAGAGGTAAAGACAGAGTCCGAGGAGGGGAGGCTGGTTTCCGTCATGCGCTGAGCTGTGTCTACAACTCTCTGCAGTTTCTTGCAGTCCTGGGCAGAACAGTTGCCATACCAAGCCATGATGCATCCTGATAGGATGCTTTCTATGGTGCATTGATAAAAGTTGGTGAGTGTCAAAGGGGACATACCAAATTTCTTTAGCCTACTGAGGAAATAGAGGTGCTGGTGAGCTTTCTTGGCCGTGGCATCTAGGTGATCTGACCAGGATGTGCTATTGGTGATGTTCACTCCCATGAACTTGAAGCTCTCCAACCTCTCAACCTTAGTACCGTTGATGTAGATAGGTGCATGTACACCACCCCCTTTCCTGAAGTCAATGACCATCTGTAACTATAAAATTTTACCATCTGCACTGAACGACCAACTCAGGTACAAAATTAAAAGCTGGTCCAGGCAGAGCTAATCTAAACCCACCCTGGGTTTTTTTGATCCCTAACTGGTGCAGCTAATAGAGCAGTTGTTTCACAGTGCCAGATACCCAGGTTCAATCCCAGCCTCTGGCTATATGGAGTTTGCAAATTTGCCCTGTGACCACGTGAGTTTCTTCTGGATGATCCAGTTTCCTCCCACATCCCAAAGACATGCAGGTTGGTAGGTTAACTAATCATTGTAAATTGCCTTCAATATGGAGGGGAGTGGTAGAATCTGGGACGAGCTGAGAACATGGTGAGAACATAAAAGTGAGATTAACGTAGGTTTAGTGTAAAATGGGCAGTTGATGGGTGGCATGGACTTGGTGGACCGAGGTTTCTGTGCTGTACCTCTCTATGGTTCTATGGCTCTACGAATTTGATCCAGCCCGACCAATACCAAGAATTCCGTCCCCAGTGTGGGCATGCAGTCCATGGCACACACTCATTGGGAACAGCATTGCAGGACTCCCAGATGCACCCACCTCACAAACTAGGTCCCCATGCAGAACACTGAAGTGCAAGCATGCTTCATTCTTTTCCCTCTCCTCTTCCAGCCAGACTCACCTGCTCTCCACCCAGGACACCAGTTGTTGTCACCAATAACTTTTTCCAGTGCTCCAAGGGCAGCCTTCCTTCACCCGGTCTGGCAGTGCCACCAGGTAACTGGTTATCCTTGCCACCGAATCCTTCCCTGCTGACTTGGCGCCATAAGCAGAATAATATGTGTGAATAAATGACAGAAATTTATTTAATGTATTATCAGGGAACTATCTCGATATCTCATTATCATATTCATTTATTTGGAATTGACTGCTGCTGGCCCAGCCCTGGCCAGTTCAGCCCAAGATCTCAGATTTCTCTTGCAAAGATGCCATGAGCCAACAACCAGGGATCTGCTGTGGATAAAGGGGGAACCTGTAGATGGACTACACTTGGATTTCCAACAGGCATTTGATAAGGCAGTGCATTAAAATTATTGCAGAAAATGAAAGCTCCTGGTGTAGGAGGTAACATATTGTGTGGATAGAAGATTGGCTGGTTAACAGGAAACAGAGAGTCAGCGTAACTAGGTCTTCTTCTGGCTGATAAAGTGTAATGAGTGTTGGGCCACAGGGATCAGTACTGGGGCCTCAACTTCTTACAATTTATACAAATGACTAAGATGGAGGCACTGAAGGTATAATCGCTAAAGTTTCTGATGACACATAGATTGAAAGTACGTTGTGACGAGGCTAGAAGGCGGCTCCAAAGCCAGATAAGGGAATAGCTCTTATCAACTAATATCCATGTATCAGGGCAGTGTGGACACGGAAGGATGCTGGCAAGCTGTGAATGTCCAGAAATAAAGGAATCACAGGATCTGGTAGTGACCACAAGGAAGTTCTTCAGTGCTATCAATCATATCACGAATACTGAGGGAGTGGAAGCCCTTACATTTCATGAGGGGCTCTGGATTCTGGAGTGAGTCTTTGTGTGCTGGCCTGAACCTTGGGGCTTTGTCAGCTCGCAATGCTGACGAGTTCCTACATCCTCTTGGATGCGACTGGGCTAAAAGAAGAGTAGAGGGAGTTGCCTCTGAGGGTAGAGCTTCTGTAGCCTCTGTAATGATGCATTACGTATCAGACTGCGAGTTAAAGCATAGATCAGCCACAGCTGCCCGAAATGATCCTGAGGCTAGAAGCTGAATCTGATTGGCCTTGAGTTCAACTATCACAGCAATACAGGCAATGGGTGTGAGTCAATAGCTGAGGACACAAACTGTGTGTAACTCTGTGTCATCTATCTTTGTAAACCATCCAAACATATGAACATAGAAACATGTTAGGTAGGCGAAGTAAGGTAAGTGAGCTTACAGTGCAGTTAGAAATTGGCAGGTATGATGTTGTGGGCATCACAGAGTCGTGGTTGAAAGAAGATCACAGCTGGGAGCTAAACGTCCAAGGATACATATCCTATTGAAAAGACAGGCAGGTGGGCAGAGGGGGTGGGGTGGCTCTGTTGGTAAAAAATGAAATCAAGTCCTTAACAAGAAGTGACATGGGGTCAGAAGATGTAGAATCCTTGTGGGTAGAGTTAAGGAACTGCAAGGGTAAAAAGACCCTGATGGGAGTTCTATACAGGCCTCCAAAGAGTAGCCAGGATGTGGGGTACAAATTACAACAGGAGATAGAAAAGGCATGTAAGAAGGGCAATGTTACGGTGGGTCATGGGGGACTTCAATATACAGGTAGACTGGGAAAATCAGGTCAGCACTGGATCCCAAGAGAAGGAATTTGTAGAATGCTGACAAGATGGCTTTTTAGAGCAGCTGGTGGTCGAGCCCACTAGGGAAAAGGCAATTCTGGATTTGGTGTTGCCCAATGAACCAGGTTTGATTAGGGAGCTTAAGAGAAAGGAAACCTTAGGAGGCGGTGATCATAATATAATAGAATTCACCCTGCAGTTTGAGAGGGAGAAGCTAAAATTGGATGTATCACTCTTACAGTTGAGTAAAGGTAACTACAGAGGCATGAGAGAGGAGCTGGCCAAAGTTGATTGGAGGGGGATCCTAGCAGGGATGACAATAGACCAGCAATGGCAGGAGTTTCTGGGAGTAATTCAGAAGACACAGGATCAGTTCATCCCAAAGAAGAAGAAGCATTCTAAAGGGAGGATGAGGCAACCGTGGCTGACAAGGGAAGTCAAAGGCAGCATAAAAGCAAATGAGAGGGTATACAGTATTCCAAAAATTGGTGGGAAGCTAGAGGATTGGGAAGCTTTTAAAAACCAACAGAAGGCAACTAAAAAAACAATAGGGAAGAATAGATGAAATATGAAAGTAAGGTAGCCAATAATATAAAAGAGGATACCAAAAGGTTTTTCAGATATGTAAAGAGTAAAAGAGAGGCAAGAGTGGACATCAGACCACTGGAACATGATGCTGGAGAGGTAATAATGGGAAATAAAGAAATGGCGGGCAAACTGAATAAATATTTTGCATCAGTCTTCACTGTGGAAGACACCAGCAACATGCCAGAAATTCGAGAGAGTCAGAATCAGGGAACAGAAGTGAGCGTAGGTGCTATTACTAAAGAGAAGGTGCTTGGGGAAACTGAAAGGTCTGAAGGTGGATAAGTCACCTGGACCAGATGGACTACACCCAGGATGACAGAATTGAGGGCTTTGTGGCCAAGTTTGCGAATGATACAAAGATAGGTGGAAGAGCAGATAGTGTTGAGGGGTAGGGAGTCTGTAGAAGGACTTGGACAGGTTGAGAGAATGGGCAAGGAAGTGGCAGATGGAATACAGCACAGGGAAGTGTACGGTCATGCACTTTGGTAGAAGGAATAAAGGCAGAGACTATTTTCTAAATGGGGAGCGAATTGAGAAATTGGAGGTGCAAAGGGACTTGGGAGTCCTCGTGCAGGATTCCCTAAAGGTTAACTTGCAGGTTGAGTCAGTAGTAAGGAAGACAAATGCAATGTTAGCATTCATTTCAAGAGGACTAGAATATACAAGCAAGGATGTAATGCTGAAGTTTTATAAGGCATTGGTCAGACCACATATGGAGTATCGTGAGCAGTCTTGGCCCCATATCTAAGGAAGGATGTGCTGGCACTGGAGAGGGTCTGGAGGAGATCTACTAGAATGATCCCTGCATGAAAGGGTTAATGTATGAGGAGCATTTGATGGCTCTGGGCCTGTACTCACTGGAATTGAGAAGAATGAGGGAGGATTTCATTGAAACCTACTGAATATTGAAAGGCCTTGATGGAGTGGACATTTCCAGTAGTGGGAGAGTCTAGGGCCAGGGGGTACAGCCTCAGAATTAAAGGACGCCCCTTTAGAACAGAAATGAGGTGGAATTTCTTGAGCCAGAGGGTGGCTGAATCTGTGTAATTTATTGCCACAAACGGCAATAATTGGATTTATTTAAAGCGGAGGTTGATAGGCTCTTGATTATTAAGGGCATCAAAGGTTATATGGAGAAGGCAGGACAATGGGGTTAAGAGGGGAAAAATAAATCAGCCACGATCAAATGGCAGAGCAGATTTGATGGGCCAAATGGACTAATTTTGCTCCTGAGTCTTATTGTCTAAGGCGGGAATAAATGATGAAATTGAACACCTCTTTTACCAGGACAGCACAGCCTTTGGTCAATTTAGTAAAAGACTGCTTGATGATCAAGATTTCAGACCAGGCACAAAACTCCGTCTACTTGGTAGCAGTGATCCCTGTCCACCTATGTGCTTCTGAGATCTGGATTACTTACACCTGGCACCTCAAAGGACTTGAAAAATACCACTGATGCTCTATCCATAAAATACTCCAAATGAACTGGAAGGATAAGCAAACCAACATCAGTTCTAATAAAGGATCTCCAACCTGAAACATTAACTCTGTTTCTCTTTCCACAAATGCTGCTGGTCCTGATGACAGTTTCCAGCATTTTGTGATTTTATTTCAGTGCCTGATGACAGAGTGGGTGGGGATGGGAGCAAGAGATTAGGTGAACTCACATCTAACCTCCAACACATGTGGAGAATGAAACAGGCTGATAAGTGCTCTGCAGCTAGCTAGCAATTCTCTGCAGAACTGCAGCCACCCATTGGCAAAATTTGGCCTGTTTTAATCATTGTTAGAATGTGCACAGCTTAAAGTAACATTGACTATTGATATTCAAAGAGTGCAACATTTACTTTATGCTTGTACAGCGCTGTCGGAGCTCTTAAGGAGTGTCAATTTGGCACTGAGGTCTCTGCAAGTAACGATTTCTAATAAGGTGATTACTGCCAATTTTGCCTTTTGTCACTGCACAGCAATTATGAAGAAGAATTATGGATGTTTGTTGCTTAGAGAAATAAAGAGAACAATTCTGATTATTTCAGAGCAGTGTTAGGTTTAACGTTGTAAAATAAGGGGCCTGATATTCCCTTTAATAGATGCACAGGGTCTACATATTTGTTGGTAGCACTCATAGTGTAGCTGCAATAATGATCCTTTCAGATTTCAAAACTACCTAATGAGCCACTTGACCACTATATATTTTATAAGGTCAAATGATCTACTAAAGGGCTGTAAAATAATGTTCAATGACAGCAGTACAAAGCTCATTTCAGCTAAGGCATTTTGGAAATACTAGTGAGCACTGCTATGGAAAGGCAGAGACATTTTCTGGGGTAAGAGGGGCCCATTAACACACAGAGAAGGCGCACACTTGTTATTCACAGAGTTGCCACTTTGCCTCTCACTGGATTAGAAGCTGGGCAAGAGAAAACAAACAAAACTTTGGGTGATGAATAAAACAAGAATAATGTGAAAGACAGGGAGAATAAAAATGGAAAGATATACATAAATATTTTTCAATGTGAATATAAAAATTTCTGGTCAATTTTAGTAACAACATTCATGTCCAAATAAGTAGCATAGAGTATGAATTCCAAACGGTAGGAAACTCAGGACTTCAATAAGTTGGGGTATGAGGTGCTGTGTTTGTATTTTACAGAAACAGCAGAGTTAAATTAATATGAAACTCCAGCAGTGCAACCTATATCAAGGTTGTGAGAAACAGGAGGAAATAACCAAAGTGGGACATTGTGGGAAAGCAGGAAAGTAATTGGCTGATGAATATTTCATTTTTTCTTCTCTCTCCATCTTTAAAAGATTTACACTGGATTATAATCCTTTGTAATAAGTGTAACTAAAATTGATCCTTTAATATTTCATTACTAACAGATCCAATTATAACAAAAAGTTATAACTAAACAGTTGAAAAATATAATTACTAATTAAGTGATTAAATTATAATATACATAACAGAACAGGTGATATGTCTTTATTATCTGTGAGCTGATGGAAACTAATGGCATCAATGTTGACCATGTCAGGCAGTAAGTGTCGACAGCTTGAGGATTTTCTGCTCAAAGTTTCTGACTCTGCAATGCATCAGGGAGGGAGAAAGTTACCTTGACACTTTGTTCCAGGAGGAAGTCACATCTGTTGGATTTTATACTGTAGTGGTGATATAAAAATATTTTAAGGAGGTTTCCCAGCTTAAAAAGCAAAATACGAACATATATACAAACACATAAATAAGGACAAACTACAGGCCACTTGATCCCTCTAACCTGTTATGCCATTTAATAAGATCGTGGCTAACCTGATTGTAACTTGAACACTGTGTTCATGGTAATGTTTACCCCTTCTTTTAAAGAACCAATGTACCTCTGCCTCAAAAATATTCAAAGACACTGCTTCTTCCACTCTTTTGGTCAAAATTTCAAAGACTAACAAACATTTGAGAGTAAAAAACTGATGCCTCATCACTGATTTAAATGGTTAAGACCTTATTTTTGGTAGTGACCCCCTAGTTTCAGATTCCCTCCCAGTCAGGAACTTGCATGCTTCAATCTGCCCCCCCCCCCCCGTCACTCCTCTAACAAGTGGAGACATGCCTAGTCTGTCCAGCCTTTCCTCGTGAAATAAATTATGCATTCCAGCTATCAATCCATTTAAGATTCTCAAAATGTTTTCCAACATGTTTACAGTCCTCCTTACATAATGAGAGCAATAATGTACACATTAGTCCAGTTATATAATGCTTTATACAAGTAATTTCCCTACTTTTGTCTTAAATTCCCTTAGTAATCAAAAAATCATGTTCTATTCACTTTCCAAATCTCTTGGTGTACATGTATCCACCTTTTGCAAATCATGTGCAGGGAAACTGAGATCCATCAGTATTTCAGAACTCTACAATCTCTCACTATTTAGTTATGCCTCGTTTTATTTTACCTGCCAAAATGGACAATTTCACATTTTTCTACATCATTTGTCAGATCTTTGCCCACTCAATTAATCTATATCCCATTGTAGCTTTTTTTTCTCCCCATCTTTGTGCTATTGACAAATTTAGCTACCGTACCTTCAGTGCATTCACCCAGGTGTAAAATGGTGAGACTGCAACACCCATTCCTGTACCACACCACCCATTCTACCATACCAACCACAAAAAGGCCATTTACTTAATTGAATTTAACAATGTCAATTTAATCATATTGTATATGTCTTGATGCAGAGCTGAAAGAATTGCAGAATGAAATTTCTGTGGACATAATTTCATTTTGCTTTGTCTCTGCAAAAAAGACCAAAATTGACAGCTGACACTGTGCAATCATCATGAAAAGCCTATATTTAAATCTTAGTATGAACTGGTTGAAGATAATTATGCCTAGCACATTGCTCCAAGGGACCCATACAGCATTATCCTATGGCCAACATGATTGGTCTGTGATAACCAAAGGTTTCAGCTAGGAATGAGTTCAGCCTTTGAAAAGTTTTCTTCAGATTCTTAGTGACGGTACCTTCAATTAAGGTTCAATTTATCACAATTACTTAAATCTTCTTCACACTCCCACAGCTACAGTGGAAGTGGTCCCTTTCTTTCCTTGGAGTTGTAGTTTTCATAGCTTTGATCATGAACACTACACACAACTGTGGTGGAAGAACTCTAAAAGCTCCTAAAGGGCACTATTTCATGCTCATAATAATCTCATCAATCTTTTTCAAAACATAGAACAGAAGCCCCTACCATCTTTCATTCCTGATTACTGCCACTTTTTGTTTTACAATAAACTTGTATTTGAAAATAAAGCACAAAGTTTAAAGATCCAGGAAGGCTGCATAATCGGTAGGTATGCAAGAGAAAAGTACTACGCTTTGTAGCAATATAATTGCTGTCCCCTGAAGGCTATATAACAGGGTGATAAGCATGAAGAAAAAGGTATGCATAAGGTGTGCACAAACACAAAATTAACACCTGGAGGAATGCAATCCATTGTCACATCTTCATTGTTTTTAAACACAACTGGTAGACAGAGGAAATCTGTTATAACGTAAATTAAGGAAGCATTTTTCAAAGTCATTTGAGATCAAATGGTACAAAAAAAGTTAACCCAGCTTCAGAAGAATCACTGAGATGTTGCCTGCTTATTTAAATTGATATTACATCAACACTTAATTGTTTGATAATTACATTATTTTTGAAAACATCTAATATCATTATACTATTTTTCATCAGCCAATTGTTAACTGTAACGCATACATTCTCAGATATATCTTTCAGGCATTAAGTACATTACCTCAGCATTTGTCACTTACAGGAGCATGATTCAACATGCTCCATTACTGTGACATTTCTGCATCTAGATCATGGCAAAGCCCCATGAAGATATTATTCTTATGTGAAGCTTTGCCAAAGGGTTATCAGTAACGATTAGCACAGACAACTTCACATGTCACATTGAACCTGAATTGTTTCTGCCTAATATACTTCTCACATCACAAATGAAGCAATAGTTCATGATTGCTTGTGCTTCAGATATTGCCAGTAAATCCTGTGCTATTTAGCAGTTCAAAAGCTGCAGTCGTGATCCTACAATAAAACAATTCTTCCACTTCAGTCTGTTAAATGGTTGAATGACATTGATTACTCCGTGTTAGTTGACTTTTTTCCTGATCTGTCTTCAAAAAAGTTTAAATGTTGTTTTGTTTAGGTATTAACATTGACATGAAGAGAATATTTGTGACAGTTCATAATAGTTACTTGAGTTTTCTGACAAATCTAATTACAATTGCTGAGGATGTAGGTTTTATTTTGTCATAAAGACAACATTAAGTGTATGGGTAGCTTTCTCTGAAATCCAAAATCATTGTAATATTAAAAATTCCTTTATAATTCTTTGTAGGTTAGTCATTGGGGTGACAGCTGAATTTCAATTAGCTTCAGAGAGATTTATCAAACAATATCTCTCAAAGACCCATTAACTAACCAGAAAAATTATCCTGATAATCATACTGGGGACAAGTCTGACCTTGATATTAGTACAAATCATGGAAGAACACAGAAAATTTAATACAAAGAAGGAGGCCAGTTGGCCCATCATTTCCATGCCAATTGAAAAAGGGCTAGCTGAATTAATCCCTCCGTCTAGCACAAAGTCCATAACACTACAGGTCATGGCTCTTTAAGCACACATCTAATAATTTTTAAATGTAACAAGGATTTCTACCTCTACCATCCTTTTGGTGATCTTAAGACCCCCAAATCCTCATCTTCTCTCTAATGTGTTTTCCACTTACCTTAACTGTGTATTCTCTGGATTTTGACTCCTCTGCTAAGGAAAATATCTCCTTCTTGTTTACTTTTCTTAAGCCCCTCGTAACTAAGTTTATCCTTAGCCTCTTCTATTTCAATGAAATCAATCCTCATTTTCCTTAAGGTTACAATTTTCCAATCCTGGCAATATCCTCATAAAACTCCTCTACACCTTGTGTAATCACATATTTCCTCTAATGTGGTGACAAGAGTTGTACACAATACTCAAGCTGTGGCCTATCTAGTGCTGGCATAATTTCCCTGTTCATATCCTCTGCTCCTCAGCTAATAAAGAGAAACATTCTATATGTCTTCTCTTAATTATCTCATTGACCTCTCCTGCTACCTTTAAAGATCTGTCAGTATACACTTCAAGGTCCTTTTGTTTCTCTACACAACTCATTATCTTTTCATTTATTATATTGACTCGCTGCCTTGTTCACATCCACATAAGCATTACTTCACACTTCCCTGGATTTAATTTGGTTTGTCATTTATCTGCCCAATTTCCAAGTTTATCTACATTGTCCTACGGTCAAAGCTATCACCCTCACAGTCAACCATTCGCTGATTGTTGTACTATCTGCAAACTTCTTTATCATTAGGTCTGAATCATTAATATATGTAACAAAAGCCAAAGGACCATGAACAGAACCTTATGGATCCCCACTGTTAACAGCCCATTGAGTTTGAGCAGGGGAGAAGAACATAAACAGCCTAAACAATTACCCTTCACTTCCTGCCACTGAGCCATTTCTAGATCCAACTTGCAAATCCCTCTTGGATCCCATACACTTTCAGATTTTTGAAATATCTGCCACATGGGACCTCGTAAACATGTTGCTAAACTCAATGTAGACTATCAAACACGCTGCATTCTTCAACTACCCTTTGTTACTTTCTCAAAATATTCGATCAGTAGTCAGACAAGAACATCCCTGAACAAATCCACGTTGACTGTCCCAGATTTACCAGTGGCTTTTTAACTGAAGGTGTATGCAATCCCCTCAGAATGGATTCCAATAATTTGTACAACACCATAGTTAAACTTACCAGTCTGAAATTATTCAGTCTCTCTTTCCCAAAGGAATGAATTGAACCAAATGAACTAAATATCTGTGGGAGAAGACTTGAGTAAGAATGATCATTCGATCATAAGGTTTAAATTAGCATTGCAAGGAACAATCTAACATAGAAGGGAAGCTTCCAATGGGATGGAGATTTAGCCAGAGTAAAATTAAACAAAAGATTAACCAGAAGAGAAAGGAAAAGTGGAGGTTATTAAGAGGAAATAATTCAGGTTCATTGTGAGAAGAGTGAAAAATAGGCAAAGCAAGGCAACAGGAAAAATGGGATTGATTGGATTGCTCTGTAGAGGCAACATGGACTCAATAAATTGAATAAGCTTCTGTGCCAAAATGAATCCACAACAGAAATCAGAGGCAGAACTGATCATCCTAAAGCTTAGAAACTGAGGGTGACTGTGACCTTGACTTATATTTAAGGTCACAGATCACAGTGAGCACAAAAAATGCAGTTTGATTGTTGGTCTTTTAAAAATGGAGTTTCAGGGGAAAATGGGGAGGAACAGCTACTTGCCATTTGATTAAATAATACATTTTTCAGACCCCTGCACCAAAAAAATGATGTTGGACTTGAATAATGGGCATTGCACTATTGATAATGTCACTTATGTGAGTTTTATGCCAAGAAGAAAGATATGAGTGCAAGGAAAAATCCTACTGCAAAATTAGAGGTTGAGATTCCAACCAGGCATTCTGAGCTCCAGGAATTAATGCAACATTATTCTAGTACACATCAAGCCAATTTTCAGCTGTATGGTGACAGTTTTTCCAAAATTGTCTGAAGGAATTTCAAGTTAAGACCTTTTC
>JAUZTB010000118.1:71820440-71832789 GCA_034780895.1 Rhynchobatus australiae | reverse complement strand
AATCTCATCTGTAATGTGCATTAAAGGCAAATAGTTTGATCTGATTGTGGCAATGGCCAATATGTTTGAATCTCAATACTGAACATGTTCCCCTCTTAACATGGATATCATCCAAGCATATGAATCCTGGGCTAATTGTGGTCTAGCTGGTTTATGATTAGTTAGTTTTCTGCACAAATTACACATTATATAAAGATAAAAACAAGAGACAGTGTGGGCTTACAAACTCTATTGGACAAATCATTTTGTTGGAAAATTTAGGTGCAGTAATAAAACATGAAAGAAACCAGCGTATGACAGGGTAACTTTATGCCAGCAGGTGGAGTGCAATTCCATCACCTTCTTGTAGCACATGAATTAGTCATGGTTGAAAAGAAAAACCTTAAGAAATTCTGCTACTTGGTGGAATAATTGAAGCTACACCATAAGTGATATTAGAAGGGATTAATTGCTTAATTCTGTAGAACCAGCTTCTTCGCAGGTTTAACATGTTGTCAGATGCCAGGGGGAGAGAGGGGGAGAGGGGGAGAATTCTGGCCAACACTTAGCCCCCTATCAAGGACATTGAACAGACTACTTGGTTCTGATAGCATTGCTTTGCTTGTTTTGAGTCCATCAGTTGTGGAGATTCCTACATTACAAAAGATGGGAGAAGGGTTTATTGGCTCTTGACAGTAATGGCTTATAGGCCATTGGCCTGTTTGTACATTGCATATTCTAAGTAAGGGAACTTTTAAATATTGCAAGAGCAGAATGTCAGCCTCAGCACAATATTGTACTGGAGCTACATTATTCATTTCTGTGAATATTAAAATGGAGAAGTTAGCAAGCATTGCGCCAGACCATATCTGATGGGAATTTCATGCTCAAGTGCAGGGGCACTCAGAAAAGTAATAGGACCAGCTCAAACAGTTAGGTCTGGTGTCATTATTACAACTGTGCACATAAAAATGCCAGCAAGTGACAACTTAGTGACAGGGTAGTATCAATGATTTATTGAGAATACACTCATAATAATGATGAAGGATAACTTGAAAACCTATGAACTTTACATTACATACACATGAAGTGTAATGGAATAAAGGTTACTTATTTCCACAGCAAACACAGGGAATGTTAAATCTGAAATTAAAACAAAAACCTGGAAGCAGTCTATTGGTAGACAGTACCTGCAAAGAGGTAAACAGATTTAATGATTCAGTTCAATGGCCTTTGATTAGAATTGGGAATGTTAAGAGTGACAGTTTACAAGCAGGTGCAGAGCCAAGAGAAAATAGGGTTGGGGATGGTGTGATGAGTGCTGGCATTTGTGGCAGTGGAATGCTGGTGGAGGGGAAAGTAGTAAATGGAAGATTTATATACTGCGAAGGGCAGGAATAATTAAGTAATGATCTTGTGGAGGAGAAGTGAGAGAAGAGTGGACAATTAAGATGTAATTGATGGAGTATATAAGAATCTGCTCCACCAGTCAATAAAATCATGGTTAATCTAATATTGGCCTGAATTCCACTCTTGTTCCCATTCCCTGTAGTGCAAAAAAAAAATCGCTGATACAGGATCTCGACCCGAAATGTCACCTGTCCCTTTGCCTCCACAGATGTTGCTTGAGTTCCTCCATCAGTTTGTTTTTTTTAAGCTTCCTGTTCCTACATCTGTAGTCCCTTGTGTCTCTAATGTAAAACTCTGTTGGTCATGAGAAAACTGGGAGCAGTAGTTATGATCTGAACTGGTTGAACTCATTGTTGTGGCTGGAAGGTTACATATTGTCTAGTCAAAAGATGAGGTGCCTATTATTGGAGTCGTGTGGAAGATCAAAGTTAGAAAGGTGAGAGTGAGATCATGATAGAGAATTAAAGGGGCAAAGATCAATAGTTCATTGTCATAATTAAGAACTGGAACACAGGATAAGGTCTACCTTGTCTTCGTCCAGTGGTCCCCGCCATCACAGAAGTCAGACTCTAGCCAATCAAATTCACTCTATATGATATCATGAAATAACAGAGTGCTGTCTACAAGGTGTGCCAGCTTCAGTACCAAAGATAGGTGCTCCAAAACTAGCAGCACCTTCAGCTATGCTGTTCCAGTGCAACACTGGTCTCTACTTGCTGATGTAGAAAATTATAAAAGTATGTCTGTTCACAAAAAGCAGGAGAAATCCAATTTGACTAATTACTGCCCAATCATTCCACCCACAACAATTCCACATCACAGCAAAGCGATGGTTGATGTCATTGATGATAATATCAAGTTACGCATCAATAATCGATTCCCTGATTCCCAGTTTGGGTTTCACCAGGACCACTCAGCTCCAGACCTCATTGTAGCCTTGGCCTAAACAAGGACCAAAGAGCTAAATTCAAGAGATAAGTTCAGAGTGACAGCCCTTGACATCAGCCAGCACTTGTTTGAGTGTTGCATCAAGTCCCAGTAAAACTGGGTTTCAAGGGTAAAGCACTCCAGTGATTGGAATCATACCTCAGACTACAGAACAGAGCAATACTGCACAGGACCAGGCCCTTCAGCCCACAGTGTCTGTGCTGACCATGATGCCAATCTGAACTAATCCCATCTGCATTTACAAGGTCCATATTCATCTATTCCCTGCCAGTTCATGCGTGAGTGCCTCTTAAATGTTACTGTATCTGCTTCTACCACTTTCCCTGTGTTACAGACTAGGGTACTATTAGTGAATGTCCCTTTCAGAAGTGTGTGTTTGTGGCATGCTTAAGTCAACAGAAGATAAAGGATGCCATGACATTGTTGGAACAACCAGTCTGGAGAGTGAGAGAGAGATAGATAGAGAGAGAGCGCGATAGAGAGAGAGACTCTAGCCTGCTTGTTTTCTCTATTGATGGATGAGAAACAATAACTGACTGTCACTGCAATCCACGTAAAGATTGTTGAGAGTAATCCAGTGGAGTTTGCTTTGTCGGTAACCTGTGGAGGAAAACAGGTATTTGGGGTGGATGGCCACATTACGAATGCTCTCGGGTGTGGCAGACATGTCAAAATGAAGAAGTGGAGTTCACTTGGTTGTTGACCTGTGGAAGAAAACAGGTAGTTGGTGTGGACGGCTACGATACTCTATTTTCTCTCTACATCTACGTTTCATCTCCAGACGATGGTGGTTGTTGAAGAAGCCTTTACTCATGTTTCACCTTATGGCTTGCTGAACTGAACTTTAAGAACCATTCCTGGATGTGGAGTTTGGGAATTTGCCACACACACACACAAAGTTTACTAAGTTTTTGGGGTTAATGTTCAAGGTTTAACATTTTTACTTCTAACATTTTTATTATTATTTTTCCTATTATCATAAGTAGTTATTAATAAAGTAGTTTTTAAACATTTATACATGTCTCAGTGTGTTTCTTTTGTTGCTGGTTCATAACACCTGGAAGCACGTTCCAGGCACCTACCACCCTGTAAAATCTTGCCTCAAATCTCCTCTAAACTTTCCCCCTTTCACCTTAAGCCTACTTCTGTCAGGTTGGCCTTCAGTCTCCTATGCTCCAGCAAAAACAATCCAAGTTTGTCCAATGTCTCATTATAGCTAATACTCTCCAATCCAGGCAACATCCTGGTGAACCTCTTCCACACCTTCTCCAAAGCACCCACATCCTTCCTGTAACGTGGCAACCAGAACTGCACACAATACTCTAAATGTGGTCTAACCAAAGTTTTATACTGTTGCACCTTTTATACTCATTCCCCTGACTGTGAAATCAAGCATGCTGTCTGTCTTCTTTACTATCCTATCCACTTGTGTTGCCACCTTCAAGGAGCTATGGATTTGCACCCAAAGATCACCCTGTACATCAACACTCCTTAGGGTCCTGCCTTTTTTCTTACACTTTTCTCTTGTATTTGACCTCCCAGAATGCAATATCTCACACATCCAGATTAAACTCCATCAGCCATTTTTCTGCCCATATTTCCAAATGAGCAATATCCTCATACAAAAGAAAGTGGTTGTAGTGTTCGGAAGTCAAGCATCCCACCAGCTTCAGAACATCACTGCAGGATTTCCTCAGGACATTGTCCTCAGTTCAACCACCTTCAACTGACCTTGCTTGCATCAAATGTTCAGAACTGGGGATGTTCATTGATAACTGCACAATATTCAATTCTATTTGCAATTCTTCAGCAAATAAAGCAGTCCAAGCCTGCATGCAGGAAGATTTGGACAACATTAAGGCTCATTTAAATACTGAATCATCCAAACAAATGTAAAATGATAGCTCAATTTTTTTTTAAACCAGAACAGCATTCCTCCTTTAGAAAGCCTTGAAGATCTTTGTAAGATGGAAATGAAAGATCAGATAGAAAAGCATGGTGTAGTCTAACCTAAAACAATGCATTTTACAAAGGACTTGGTGACAATATCCTCATTTTTTCTAGCATAGGTTGTAAGTCTATTAAACTGTGTATCATTTACATGAGATTTGTATTTTCACACAGGTGGGGAAGAAAACTTCAGAATAGTTTCTATCATTTTCATACACCTTTGCTTGACTGACAAAGGAATACCACAGAAGGAGATTGGGAAAATTAGATATATTGCTACTGAATGAAATAAAAGTAGGAAATATTGGAAATACTCATCCATCACTGTTTCAGGTTAATGATGTGATTTAGTTTTGTATTATAGATAATTAATGTTTCATGGAGACAGTCTAAATCAGCAAGATGAGCATCTGCAACATAATATTTCTTAATGTATTTCCATCTATTTAACCACCAACAGTAACTCTATCCATCACTAACAGTGGCCAAATCAAATCAGAATGTTTACTGTTGGCAACCCCACAGTTTCTGTTTTTCAAAGTATTCACTTTATATACTTGTACAAAGTATTAAAAAATTGTCTATTTAATTCCAGCATTCAAAAAATGTCATTTGAGCTTGAATCAAGATTTTCCATTAATAATTTCAAAGTTCCTTTTTAATGGAAATGGTGTATAAACTTATTATGCACTAATTGAAAAATCCCTACAGCTATTGCACTGCACCACCACTGATTATTCTCATCTCTTCAAGCCATACTGTGGGGAATCCTAATGCTCCAACTAATCTGGATTCTTTGTTTATTAAACTGCATCAGTTTTGCTAACTTAACAATAAATACAATAAGGTAAGATTGAGTAATATAATAAACACTGATGTACATCTTCAAAAGTCAAATATGAAAGTTTAGTTTAAAAACACTAAATTTTTCCTGTGTCCTGATCCTGTTAACTACGTCACACCACCTGAAAAGCATTGTTGCTTTTGACTTTCTCTGCGCTATGTGACTATTTATCATATTATAAAACTTCATGAGGCAGATATTCTACTTTGCTATCATTCTATGTTCTGGGGCTGAATTACATTCAAATTCAGATTTATTTTGATGTGCTCCCTCAAATCTTTACTCAGATCAATTTGTATTTCCAGCCAGGCCTCCTATCTACTATTCAGCTCCACCTTCCCCTCCTCACCACATTCCCCCCAACCCCCACTGCAACCACCCATCTACCAGCACTCCCTGCTTCTACTTCTGTCCTGTCTCAGTTTAAATTTAAGAAACCTTTCCTTATTCCAGTTTACTTCCCAAACCTAGTGATAATTCATCATATATGCACTATGAACACAACTTCAATCTCTCCATCAACTCAGTGGGAGCCTTCACACCTTTTGGGTTGTTCGGCTGCCTGTCCAACACCTGGTCTTGCATGAAGGTCAGTTTCCTCCAGAGAAATACTGGGAAAAAAGAAGCTATTGATCAAGACTTTCCACTTAGTTGAAATGGTTTTATGAAAGCAATTTGATGAAAAACAATCAAAAACTAACAAAGGATTGTGGAATTTTAAGTCCAAGTGCTGTTCACCACAATTCAAGATTTTGCAATATTTTATGTGAGATTCTGTGGTCAAAACCAGTGAGCCCACAGAACTGGGCACACCACAAATCAAGTTACTCACCATTGTGAGTTTCTGCTATTTCCAATGCTTTAAGGAAGCCTTTAAATTTAATCTAGTTCTTTTAGGCACAAGAACACTAAAAGGCACTTATTAAAATCTCATATTATTTTAATTAATAAAGCAACTGCACAATACAACCATCAAATGGTCTAATTGTTTTTAAATTATAATATAAAAAGGATATAGAAGCAAAGAGATTGTAAAGAGGTTGACAGGGATGAAGCTCTAGTTGTGACATTCTAGTTATGAGGTAGAATTGACACTCTGGATCTCTTTTCCGTTGAAGAGAGCAGGTTAAGGAATGATCTGATTGGAATTATTAAAGTTATGGAAACCTTTCTTGTTGTTAGGTTGTGCTTCATTATAGTGGAAAGGAAAACTCAAAGTGTTCAGCTTAAGATGGGTCACCAAGAAATCAAATAGTGCATTTGGTAGAAACATCTTTCATCAGAGAGAAGAGCAAATATAGAACTTGGAACTACGGAGTATTTGAGCCAAACACCATAGAAAATTTTTTAAGGGTAGTAGAAGAGGGAAAAGGGTGATGAGGATGAAACTAGACATGAAAAGGTGGGGGGAGGTGGGGAAAGGAAGGGAAACAACACATCATTTGGTTGTCCAGACACCTCTCTTATAGTACCCAAAAATTAGTGTCTATTGGCTGTTCAGGCATGACTTTAATGAGTTTAACTGGTTTTTTTCCTTAATTCTGATCCAGAATGACGTATAGATGAAAACCTGAGTTGCATTTTGTGGTGATACACAAATGGCTCGCTCTGGGGTACATGACCAATGCTTTGCAGAGAAGGCAGAGCAGTTTGCCACCTTCAACAGTGCATGCAAAATCTTCTCATTCTAGTTTAACATTTGTGTTTCCCTCTTCATATCAACATTTTTTTTCCAATTCAACATCACTATCATCCACAAAGTTAATGCAGATTGTTAACATTCAAATCTGAGTACAAGCACAGCTTGTAATAAACATCTCCTGTATTCCAGATAAATATTCTGCAGAGAGACCATGAGCACAGCACACATTCACCACAATGGGTGAATGCAGACTGACTACAGGAGTTTGATCTCACAGATGGTTTACTCAGTGTACGTTTTATGACCAATCTGCTGAGGTTAGAGCACAATGTGTGCTGGAAGACATGGCCCTCCAAGTTTTGTCTGCCAAGTTGGGTAGCGACATGTCCTGGATGGCATAACCCTCTGATACACACCTGCTGCTGATATTAAAGGTGAACAAGTGGTGGACATCATAGCCCTCCGATGCATGCCTGCCACCAATACCTGCCAAAGTTAGGAATCTAGAACAACAAAGCATGTTTACCACAAATCTCTAGGAGCCAAACTTGAACTATATCAGTCTCATAAGTCACATTTTGCTCACCATTGATTCTGAGAAAAGCAACAAGCATGATAACATGCCTAGTCACCCGATTAGGCTACAGGAGATTTGTTGGCCCTACGTTTGTGATCAGCAATAAAGGAACAGGATTCACCTTTCACTAAACTGACATAAACTCAGAGGGTTTGTACCAGTTTTTGAACAGAAACTTATTGTCGTTAGACATCGGATTCAGTGCACCACCCTTTACAGGAAAGACTGTGGTATGTTTGAGCTAATCTACCAACAGAATCATGAGAATCTATTAATCCTTTTGAAGAACTGAGACACATAGGAATCATGAAATGTAAAGTACAATGGAGGTTTGAATCATTGATATAGAATTGAGATACACATGCACAGTCACATGAGAAACAGAGAAAGAGGGAGAGGTGTACAAACACACACACAAACAGAAAGAGAAAGGTGTGCATGCAGACACTCACACAAAAAGGAGAGAAAAGCAGAAGAGAGAGAGAGAGAGAGAGAGAGAGAGAGCGAGAGCATGAGAGAGTGAGATGCGTGAGTGCCTACACACACACACACACCACAAAGAAGGAGGGACAATGAGGCAGAGTGGGATGGACAAAGCAACACTGGGAGAGAAGAAGTGAGTGCTTGACAAAAAAAGAGGAAAACACTGTCCCTTTTCAGATATCTAAACAAATTAAGTTCCAGAAAAATGAGGTTGCAACTGTGTAAAATTAAGTTTATGCCTGGCAGCAATAAATAGTATTATTTAATCACTCCCATCTGAAATGTATCCAATCTTTTGTAGCACTCTAAATGGATTAAGTGCTGCAACATCTCACCCTTCCTTGGATTTCAATACAGGGTCTCTCAGTTAGGGGCTATTAACTTAGCGCGTGGATTACATTTTTCTGATGCAATTCTTATTGAGAGCTGTTGTGCATCTACATAATGTTCGTCTTTGTTTTAGATTGCCAGAAGTTTTTTTTGCCTTATTATCCTTCTCTATTGTGGCATTTTATGGGATATAACTTGGGAAAAGTTGACAATGTATTGATGTCTTGTGGCAGTGCTACTGCCTATCTAAAGCTGAGAATCAATATCTTTTCTGTAATTCCATAGGAAGCTAAGTATTTATGGAAAATAGTTCCTGAGAAAATAATAAGAGACAATTTAAATTAAAACAGATATTTCCCATTTCAGAAAGTTTTATGTACATCTATTACTAATCTTTAGTCTTACATCTCCCCCGGTGCCTCATTTGTTAACTCCAACTTTCATTATACTGGCCCAAATCTTCGGTACAAATGTCGCCAATCCATGTGGACTTGCCAGCAGTTCCCTGCTCTGCTACTGAACTCTTTCCAAAAACATTGCGTGACCTACTGATTATTCCCATTACTTGCCTGCTGATTATGTTCAGCATTTTCCACTTTTATTTCAGATTTCAATATCCACAGCACACACTGAATTTATTTAGCCATCAAATTGGTCACTTTAATACATTAAATTTATCAAATGCACTTTGCTTTCAACAAATCTGTTCTGTGTCACATTGATTGATTTGTGCATTTCTAAATGCTGACCAATTTGTTTTAAGTTAAGGTTTCTAAGATTTCAAATAAAGCTGATGTTTTAGAAAGGAAAGGAGAATAAATTGAGTAACTGTGGAGCAATCTAACAATGCTCCTGCATTTACTCTCCAATCCCATTATACAACATAAATATTTTAAAAGATTAGTGAATTGTGCCTTCTGTTTCTATTATCTGCTCAGTAATTCATACAGCAATGCAAGGACCCTGTGGTTCACCTGCTTTGAGTCCTGTTAATCTCTTCCAAACTGACTTCTTTACTTAGTTATCTCTTACAATTACTCTATATCACCTAATACACCTACATTGTTACATCTATAATCATTTGCAAAATCATTAGGTGGTTAAACCAAAAAATGATGGAAAATGGATGCTGGGATCCTGATGGTCAATTAGTCTACACTGGCATGACCTGACATGGGATACACAAAATTAACGCTGCCATCTCATTAACTTGGTTTCAGTGACCAGTCACCATTAAAAGAGCACCATTTAGCGCCTTACTGTGCAGCCATGAGAACCAACTGAAGCTAACTTGTATTGACTGAACATAAGAAATAGGAGCAGGAGTAGGCCATCTGGCCCATCAAGCCTGGTCTGCAATTCAATAAGATCATGACTGATTTATCCATGGACTCAGATCTACCTACCTGTCTTTCCCCAATAACCCTTAAATCCCCTATTAAGCAAAAATCTATCCAACTGTGTCTTAAATATATTTAATGAGGTAGCCTCCACTGCTTCCTTGGACAGAGAATTCCATGGATTCACTACTCTCTAGGAAAAGCAGTTCCTCCTCATCTCCATCCTAAATCTACTCCCTCAAATCTTGAAGCTATGTCCCCTAGTTCTAGTCTCACCTACCAGTGGAAACAATCTTCCTACCTCTATCTTGTCTATCCCTTTCATAATTTTATATGTTTCTAGGGTCCCCTCTCATTCTTCTGAATTCCAGCGAGTATAGTCCCAGGCGACTCAATCTCTCCTCATAGGCTAAACCCCTTATCTCAAGAATCAACCTGGTGAACCTCCACTGCACTGCTTCCAAAGCCAGTGTATCTTTTCTCAAATAGGGAGACCAGAAGTGCACACAGTACTTCAGGTGTGGCCTCACCAGTACCCTGTACAGTTGAAACACAACCTCCCTGCTCTGGCAATCCCTCTGGCAATAAAGGCCAACATTCCATTTGCCTTCTAGATAACCTGTTGTACCTGCAAACCAACCTTTTGCAATTCATGCACAAGTAGTCCCAAGTCCCTCTGTACAACAGCATGCTGCAATCACTATTTAAATAAATCTTATCTTCTTCTATTTTTCCTTCCAGAGTGGATGACCTCACATTTACCAACATTGTACTCCATCTGCCAGACCCTTGCCCACTCACCTTCACTTAACCTATGTATATCTCTCTGCACTCTCCATATCTTCTGCACAATTTGCTTTTCCACTCAATTTCATGTCATCAGCAAACTTAGATGGGCTGCACTCGATCCCCTCTACCAAATTGTTAATGTATATTGTGAACAGTTACTTTTTTAATCCGTCTTCCCTTTCTTTGCTTGCTTGCTTGCTTAGTGACTCTTTGTGGCTTTTTAAGGTTTTCCCAATCTTCCAGTTTCCCACTACTCTTGGTGACTTTGTATGCATGAGTTTTTAGTTTGATGCCTTCTTTTATTTCCTTAGTTATCCAGGCTGGCTTTCCCCACCCTTGCTGTTTTTGCCTTTAACTGGAATATACTTTTGTCAAGCACTGTGAAAACTCTCTTTGAAAGTCTTCCATTGTTCCTCAACTGTCCCACCATATAGCCTGTGTTCCCAGTCTATGCAAGCCAACACCTCCCTTATCCCGTTGTAATCTCCCTTGTTTAGGCATAATACACTGGTTTTAGATCGAACTATTGCACCCACTATTTACATGAGACGTTCAATCATAGTGTAATCACTCTTTCCAAGAAGATCCCTAACTACAAGATCATTAATTTTACTTGTCTCATTGCACAGGACCAGATCTAAGGTAGCATTTTACCTTGTAGGTTCAGTAACACACTGTTCAAGAAAGCTATCATGGATGCATTCTATGTAGTCCTCCTTAAGACTGCCTTGACCAACATGATTTGCTTAATGTGCACGTTAAAATCCCCCATGACAACTGCAGTTCCATTCTTACACGCATCAGATGTTTATTGCCTGTGCCACTGTAATGTTATTATTTGGTTGCCTATAGACAACTCCCACCTGCAATTTTTTTCCCTTTACTATTCCTAAGCTCCACTCAGATGAATTCTATATTCTGCTGCTTAAATCTTATATTGTCTCTCACTATTGCCCTGACCTCATCCTTAATGACGAGCACTACCCCACCTCTCTTACCTTTCTGCCTATCTTCCGTATTACTTGATATCCTTGGATGTTTAATTCCCAATCATCTCCACTTTGCAGCCACGTTTCTGTAATGGCTACTAAATCACACAACTTTGTACTGATTTGTGCCACAACTTCACTGACCTTGTTTCAAATACTATGGCCACTCAGATAAAGTCTGGAACCACATCTGTGCCTGCAATTAAGGATGGTGGTCATTCCACAAAACTTTGAAATTTGCTGGAAGCCCTGGCAGAGCAGGGAAAAAAAAACAGGGGCCTTGATTTATTGACAAAGCTCTGAAGTCCATGGTTTAAACAATGAATGGAAGGTCCTCTTTCCAAGGTGCACAGGATGTTAACAAACTCACTATGGAGTGCTCACAAATGAGGTCAATGCTAGAGGTGAAGTTGCCAAGGTAACGATGTTGTGCCACAAAAATGTTCAAGATCTGTTTTTACATTACCAAATGCCAGCTTTCACCAAACAGACCACCATTGTCACTCATCTGGCAACTTATTATCAAGATTCCAACCTAATGTTCATATGCATTCATCTCACAGCTTTCACACTTCGTCAGTTATTCAAGCATGGCAGGCATGTCATCCAAACTCACTTACAGCCGCTCACTATTAAACTTCACTGTCTTGGAGGAGAACATGAATTTCTGGCAATGGGGTTAATATGGAAGGGTACCTGCAAGTCAGCGTGGATAAGCTGAGCAAAATGGCCTGTTTCAATGCTGGACAATTCCATGATTCAGTACTGAAACTAATGAAAATTAATCTTCACACCATTACCCAACTCACCTTCCACATACCATTTCCCCTTCATCCTGTAATCTCTCTAATTTACAAGCAACAGATGCTGTAAGATTTTCCCTACCAAATACATTTCCCCAATCTCTTCCCTGTCAGCTAACAGAATAAAAGTTTCCTCTGAAAAGTGGTCCATTTAGGCAACAATGTGAAACACCGATAACCGATGTTATTTGACATCACTATATGGGATTCTTATCTTCAAATCGCTCTCCTACAAATTAGGCTGTAGCCCAAAGGACTTTACCTT
>JAUZTB010000118.1:71638506-71653600 GCA_034780895.1 Rhynchobatus australiae | reverse complement strand
TGATGCAACCAGTCAGAATGCTGTCCACTGTACATCTATAGAAATTTACAAGAGTCTTTGATGACGTACCAGATCTCCTCAAACTCCAACCCGGAGGCTGCTGCCGTAGATCAGGATGGATAGCTACAGGCACTAACATATTAGTATTAGGAACCATCTGTCCTGATCCACATTCTGGGTTTTGGGTTACTATGGACCTTTCCCTCAAAGTTTTAAGGCCCATGCCCCTTCGTCGCATTCACCAATCTGCTGAACTTTTTCACAAACCGATACATCTTTACTGTGGTGACACCCAAAAGAAGTACAGTATTCCAAATGAATTCATTGTAATTATGGTCTGTTTAAGGATCCAAGTATTCAGGTTGCAAATGGAAAAATAGTATATGGAACTTTAAAATAAAAACAGAATGCTAGGAACACTCAGCAGATCAGGGAACATCTATGGCAATGTGGGCAGACTTTTCAAACTGGTGATTTTGCATCACATGGAAGAAAAAATTACTTTTTTCATCAGGTATATAAAATTATGAGAGGCACAGATTGGGTAGATGGTCAGCGTCCTTCTCCAAAGTGGAAATGTCAAATACTAGAGGGCATGGGTTTAAGGTGAGAGGGAAAAAGTTTAAAGCAGATATACGAGGTAAGTTTTTAAACAGAGGGTGGTAGGTACCTGGAACGTGCTGCCAGGGGAGGTGGTAGCAGCAGTTATGATAGCAACATTTAAGAAGCATTTGGACAGACACATGAACAGGCAGGGAATAGAGGGATATGGAGGCAGATGGGATTTGTTTAGGTTGGCATCATAGTCAGCACAGACATTGTGGGCCAAAAACCCTGTTCCTGTGCTGTTATGTTGTACGTTCTATTTTTATTTCAGAACTAGCTTTTTAATCATTGTATCCACTTCTGAATTGAATTGTATTGATTTATCGAATTGAACCAAAAATATATTTATTCATCCACTCGTTAATGTTTCTCCATATATACTATATTTTCTCAGGTGGTGATTATATACTTTAACTTTGTCATAGTACATAACAGTACAGTATTGCAAATCTGTTAACAACCAGTAGTCAATTTTTACCTCAGTACAAAGTTCCAGGGGTAATTTAAATGATACCCAACCAATTCCCCGTAAGGATCATCCAAATTAAGCATTTAAGTGAAGTGATGCAACCAGTCAGAATGCTGTCCACTGTACATCTATAGAAATTTACAAGAGTCTTTGATGACGTACCAGATCTCTTCAAACTCCTACCCGGAGGCTAGGAGTAGGCCCATGCCCCTTCGTCGCATTCACCAATCTGGTGAACTTTTTCACAAAGCGATACATCTTTACTGAGGTGGTGACACCCAAAAGAAGTACAGTATTGCAAATGAATTCATTGTAATTATGGTCTGGTTAAGGATCCAAGTATTCGGGTTGCAAATGGAAAAATAGTTTAAGCATTTGTTGTGATTTGTTCAGACCCCTGACTCAGAATTTGTGTTGAAAAGATAGTTATTTAAAGTCACAAAGCTCTTGTTACTGTTCAGTGAAATTTACCAGTCTGCCTCTCTTCAAGTTAGAGTTTGATGTGTGAAGCCTTTGAAGAGAGGTCAGTGGTCTGCAAACTCTTCAAATAATTAAGATAATACTATTGACACTCAATCAGTGGAATTTTAAATATTAAAGGAATTGAGGAATATATGGTTAGGGCAGGTAAATGGTGCTGAAATCAAAGATCAGTCATGATCTTATTGAATTGTGGAGCAGGCACAAAGGGTCACATTGCCTGCTCCTGCTTCTATTTCTTACATTCTTAGACCTCAATTTAATATATATTTATGGATTTAGCAGAAACAGAACATTTTTTAGGAAATTTGTCGGTGTCATGCCACAAAGTCTGCAGCAATTCATGAAGACGGCTCACCACCATGTATTCAAGATAGTGAGGCAAAGAATGTGTTATGAATGGGGTTACTATTGGTGAATTTCCCTTTAAGATGGAGCATAGTGGTGTGTGTGTGTGTGTGTGTGTGTGTGTGTGTGGCGTGGTTACGTCAACAGAAGATAAAGGACATAATGACGTTTTTGAAGCAGTCAGTCGGAGTCATTTGGAGAGAGAGAGAGAGAGATCAGCCTGCTAGCCTTTATTGATGGATGAAAAACAGTAACTGTGTCTGTCACTACAATCCACGGATGGATTTTTAGAGTAATCCAATGGAGTCCACTTTGTCATTAACCTGTAGAGGGAAACGGGTATTTGTGTGGACGGCCACTATTTCAGATGCTTTTCCGGGTTGCAGATACTTCAGAACAAAGCAGTGGAGTTCACTTTGTTGTTGACCTGTCGAAGGAAACAGGTATTTGTGTGGAGGGCCACAATTCAAGAGCCTTTTCAGGGTGAGGAAGATGCGGTAGAGTAGTCACTGCTGAGTAGACACTGAGGTGTCGTTTGGGTTCCAAGTGGAACATTTAGATTTCGTAGTATCTCTATTTTCTCTCTACGTTTTGTCTTCAGTCAACGGTGGTTGTTGAAGAAGACTTTGCTCACGTTTCACCTTCTGGCTTGCTGAACTGAACTTTAAGGACATTTTCTGGAAGTTGGAGTTTGGGAATTTGCCACACATTACGAGTTTAGTTTTTTTTATTTTTTTAAATTTTATTTACAGCGTGGTAACAGGCCCTTCCGGCCCAACAAGTCCACATTGCCCATTTTAAACCCCAAATTAACCTACCCATATGTCTTTGGAATGTGGGAGGAAACCGGAGCACCCGGAGGAAACCCATGCAGACACGGGAGAACGTAAAAACTCCTTACAGGCAGCAGCAGGAATCGAACCTGGGTCACTAGCGCTGTAATAGCGTCGTGCTAACCACTACGCTACCATTAAAGTTTAAGATTTAACATTTTTACTTCTAACACTCTAACGTTTTTACTTTTATTTTCCTTGTTATCATGAGTAGTTATTAATAAAGTAGTTCTTAACACTGGTACATGACTCTGTGTTTCTTTTGTTGCTGGTTCATAACAATAACAAATGGATTTTTGCAAGAATCTTCACCCACTTCCTGTTCTTTTGAACATCACCACTGGTACCCACCCACCCAAAACACTTAGTTCTGGTCAGAAACCAGGATGAAGTCTTTTGGCCAATTTGACTCTTGTATAGTACTGAGGGAGTGCTGGGTTGCTATGTTAAGGAAGGAAAGTTAAACAGTGGTCTTGGTTTTTCTCTCAAAAAAGAATACCATGGCATTATTTAAAATGTGTATTGGGGATATTTCATTATTTCCTCAACCAATGTGATAAATAGATTATTGTCATGAACTTGCAACATTTTGTAATTCTGGCTGTGTCAACAACTAGTTTTTCTAAATGAATAATTGTATTTTAATAAATACTTCATTCAAAATGCATGAGTCAGTTACAATAAATAGCTAGCTATCATGACAGCTACTCCCCTCTTTTAGCACAAAGCAAACTAAGGTGGTTATGAGTACTGTTCAAAGACATATTTACACTAGATTACATTGGCTCAAGATAAGTACTCTGATGATGTCGTCTGTTTTGGCTGTCAATAAGCTTTCATTTTGCAGTCTTAAAATTACTGATGATTGGATTGTATTTTATAGAAATAAAAAGAAAATGGATCTGGCAGCGAATATTTGCCAACTAGTCCATTAGTATCCTTACTTCCTGTTAATTTAGAAGGTAAAGGGCCATTAGGCCAAAAATCTCATCACTTTCTACTTTATTACACTGATATAGTTTCTCATCATAAATATTTGATCATTTTACTTTGCAGAAATAAACTTGTCTGTCTCTCAAATTCATATTGCTTGTTTTAACTCCCAAACCTTTGGGGAGAAAAATTGTGGTCAAGTTTTCTTATTCTTACCTTCCTAATCCATGCCTACCATTTGAAATCTGTACCATTTGAAATACCTAATCTGTACCATTTGAAATCTTCATGTTGATTTGACCATCTGGGATGAGCTTTGTTAGACTCTTTGATAATGCTCAATTTATTGCATTAGTTTTCTTTTTGGGAAAAAAAAGTAATTTTTCTCCTGCCTATTCATCTTGGCACAAAAATGTAAAAGAAACCTAATTTCCTTCAGTTGGTGATTCCAAAAGAAAATTTTACAGAAGTCTAAACAATACAACTGGGTAAATTCTTTTACTTTATTTAATGGAAAAGCAATGATGAAAACTCTAAAATGATTCATGGGAACACTATGATCTACCTTTTTGTTTTCTCTTTGAAATCTGGTGTTTATGATGGCAAGACAGAGAGGACGTCCAGTGGTTAGAAAAGAACATCGAGTTTCACAAATATTATAATATTTACTAATAAAAGGCAGATTACCCTCTTTTATATATATAAAAAAAATCAGTTAATTATTCTTGTCCTTTTGGCATAGTGCTTCTGAGACCTATTTTTGTCACTAAGTTGTTTTCCAGAAGATAGCAAGTAGCCACATGACACAGTTGAAAATGGTTCACAGCTACTGGAGTCCAAAATTCAGGAATGCTGGCATTGGGTGTAAAACCAATGCTGCAAATGTGGAAAATATTGGAGATAAATTTGGCATGGGAGCAACAGAAACGCCACAGGAGAGGAACAAAACTGACTACAACATTGGGACAAAGTTACCAGAGCATTATGGTAATATTGTAACAAGAGAAAAAAGTAAGCAACATCTATAGATATTGATTGTTTATTGCATAATTGGCAATAATTATTAAATATTGTTAACTGCAGTAAAATATTGAATACTTTATAATATAAGATAGGGAAAAATTGCTTTTTTGGATTGTAAGACTGTACATACTTAAATATTCACTATTGGGGGTGTGAACAGGCCAACTTGAGTCATTGCAGTTCTGCTAGATAAGAAGGATTTTGAACCAGTAGTAATGAGAGAAATTGAGATGGTATTTGACATGAAGGTAAACTTTCATCTCTGCTGCCCTTGTTGTTATGGTTGTAGAGGTTGCAAGTTTGGCAAATGCAATAATTTGATATTTAATTGCAATGGGTGAATTTTGTAAATGATACACTACTATCACAGTGTGTAGTAGAGGGCAGGTGGAAATGCACTGATAAAGTGAGTTTCTTTTTCTTGGGTGTTATCTGGATCTTTAAGTATAGGTTCATGTGCATCCATCAAGCAAGCAACTGGAGAATATTCTATTACACTTCTGGCATTTGCCTTGTTGGGGAGGGGGGTGGGTGGTGTGTGGGGAATGGACAAGTTCAGGAAATAACATGAGTGCCTCATCATACATTAGTGTAGTTGTGGGTTTCTGGTGATCTAGTATCAGAGGATTTAATGGTGAAAATGCAATTGAAAGTCATGGAGATGCTCACTTATTGCTGTTGGTCCTTGCCTGACACTTTCATAATATGAATGTTACTTGCCAGTTTTCAGCTCATGCTTGGACATTGTCCAGGTATTTCCACATGTAGATGTGGGCTGCTTCATTATCTGAAAAATTGAACCAAATACAGAATTTATCAGCCAACAGCTTCTCTCTGATCTTGTATTGTATATAAAATCATTAATGAAACAGCTTAATGTAATTTGCCCTTGGGCACAACCTTAAGGAAGTGTCCTGGCAACTAAGATGATTTCCCTCTAGTAGACGCAACTATCTTCGTTTGTGTCAAGTATAATTCTAGCTACCCTGGGGCCTTCCCTCTGATTCCTATTGACTTCAATTTTTCTAGACTGCACTGTTCTATCTTCACTTTAACATGATCTTTTATAAGTAAAGACATTCTTATTTCACATCTAGATTTAAGTTCCAAAGCCAAGTGATTCTGGCAGATCTAAAAGAGTGCTAGCACGCAGGTCACTTTGCTTGATTGCTTTCCTGATGATTTCTTTCATCGCTTTTGCAATTATTGAGAACCAGCTGCTGGGATGATAATTGCCCTTGTTGGGTTTGGCCAAATTTTCTTGATGTGTCATATTATGAGCAGTTCTCTTTATTGCTGGGTAAGTAACAAAGCTGGAGCTTGACGAAATACAAAGCTAGTTCTGAGACGGAAACCTTTCTACAGCTTGATGTTGGGACCAGTAATTGTTGCTACATTCAGCCATTTATTGAAGTTCCTTTGAGTAAATCAAGTTAGCTGAAGGTTGGTGTCTGTCATAGTGGAATCTTCGGGAGAAGGCCAAGAAAACTTTTTAGCCCTGTATGTCTGACTGAAGTTGTTTGTTAATATTTCAGCTTTGCCCTTTAGATTTGGCTGGTTCTGCTCTCATTGTAGTTGTGCATCCTTCACTTTCCTCTGTCCATTAGTTCCTTTAATAACTACCATTATTTGTGACAGTACTACTGGCCTTTCATCTGAATCATTGGTAACTTAGCTATGTATATACTGTGGCTTTGATGATTTATCAAGCACAAAGTCTGTGTTACAGTTTAAAGTATGCCTGCTGCTGCTCAGGCATGCTTTTATATATACACCGTTCATTGAACCAGGGTTGCTCATTAGTGTTATCTTGCTGTAACCTTATTCCAGTGGCCTGTCTACCTATTATGCATTGAAGTAGTAGATGCTCCCAATATTGTACTCAACCTCCAAAGCTCAATGTTTCCTGATGCATTTAAATAAAGTAAGGTTTCCCTGAAATTAGATGACAGGCTGCTTTCAGAAATCTAGTTAGATTATTTTATTTTGTAAATTATGACCTTAAACACTCTCTACTAGCACAAACCACCATTATAAATGCAATGAAATTAAAATTAATATGCTCTGAATTGGAAAGCATTAGTATTAAGAGTCTTCAGCAGTTAAGATGCAGTTAATCTGCTAAGTGGGTGAAGATATAACATCAGCAATGCACAGTTTAAAATATTGTTTCCTTAATTATGGAAATGTTTTACAAGTGAATCATTCTGAAGTGTTCTAGCACAAGCAAGGTACAATAATCAGTATATTAAAGAAATTGGCCCTTGTAGCACTGAGTAATGCTTGTTGTACTCTTGGCCAGACGGTAAAGCAAGCACATTTAGAACGAAGTTCCAAGGCACAGGAAACCCACCACCCCCACTTCAAAGTATCTTTTGGCTCCTCCATTAAGGCACATTCTGTCCTCCTCAACCCTGACTGTTATTTTCTTTACAATCATTCTTCCACCCCACCCCCATTCCTCCCATTCATCATTTATTCATTCCTTCCTCTTCTTGTCTATCTTCCCTCTTTTTCCCTCTCCTCTGCCATATCTCTGCCCTTTCCTCTTCTGTAATTAAAGCCAAATAAAGATTTTATTATTGATTCAAAATCAATGCCGCATGAAGCAGAATTTGTTTAATGCAAGTGTGGTGCAATTGTAAGAGTTGGAATTTTAGTTAAGGGGCAGTGATTACCAGTGAATACCAGAAGTTTGTGTAATTCAGTGACATTTTTACAGGCAAAAGTTGCACAATCTTACTATGAAATTTAAAATTAATCTTAGGAAGTGGACTCCTACCTCATTAAAACCATGTCTGGTTTTGCACTTTGTTTAAAAACCTGGCTATCTCATGGGATTCCCTGTAATTCTTTTACCAGTGGGTTGAGCTATGTGGTTGAAATAGCTCAGAGGTTGATGGGCTGAAGTAATAAATTTCTAGACAATGAAAATGTGTTTTGTTTAGAAACCTTTCCAGAGTAAATTTAATTGAAATCCTTTGAGGTTTGACATTTTCTGTGTTAAGTAGTAAATTATTTTAATATTGTAAAAGTTGGAATCCAAGTTAGGGGAAACCTGGAAGATGCCAATGAATTTATTTTGAAGTATTTATTCTTCCTACGTTTCTGAATTTGATTTGGTGAAACTCTTCATTCCTGTTCACTGCAGATTAGACGCTTCAGCAGAGATCTAGAAGAGATATATTCCATTTAATTTGTTTTTTTTTCTGAAGATTCTATAGGAGGGGCAGGTATTATATTGCTAACCAAAATCTCCACGACTGAAGGACAAGTTGCAATAATTGAGGGATAGCTTGAGGAAAAGTATCTTCCTTCAACCCGATAAAAATCTTAAGCTTGATGAAAGGTTTCAATAAAGCAAATATCAGTAGTTTGTTGCAACCCACACAAAATGCTGGAGGAACTCAGCAGGTCAAGCAGCATCTATGGAGGGAAATAAACAGTCGACGGTTTGTGGGCTGGAAAGGAAGAGGGCAGAAGCCAGAACAAAAAAGGTGGGGGAGGAGCACAAACTGGCAGGTGATAGGTGAGTCCAGGTGAGAGGGGAAAGGTAGGTGGATGGGGAGAGAGGATGAAAGGGAATGATGTGAGAAGCTGGGAGATGATAGGTAGAAGAGGCAAAGGGCTGAAGAAGAAGGTGTCCGATAGGAGGGGACAGTAGACCATGGAATAAAGGGAAGGAGGTGAGAAACCAGAAGGAAGTGATGCATAGGTTGTGAGGGTGATGGAGGGGGCCACAGGAATGAGGGAAAGCAAAGGGTGGGGAGGGGGAAGAGAAAACAGAGGGGAGTGGTTACCAGAAGTTAGAGACATCGATGTTGATGCCGTCAGGTTGGAGACTACCAAGACAGAATATTGTTGTTCCTTCAACCTGCATCGGGCCTCAAAGTGGCAGTAGAGGATGCCATGGATAGATGTGTCAGTATGGAACTAGAAAGTGGAATTGAAGTGGCTGGCCATCGAGAGATCCGGGCTGTTGCGGCGGATGGGACAAAGGTGCTCGATGAAGCGGCCACCCAATCTGCATCGGGTCTCACCGATGTAGAGGAGGCCACACCAGGAGCACTGGATACAATAAATGACACCTTCATATTCTCAGGTGAAGCACTGCCTCACCTGGAAGGACTGTTGAGGGCCCTGAATGGTGGTGACGGAGGAGGTGTAGGGGCAGGTGTTACACTTAGCACGGTTGCAGGGATAAGTGCCAGGAGGCTGATCAGTAGGAAGGGACGAGTGGACAAGGGAGTCGCAGAAAGAGTGATCCCTGCGGAAGGGGTGGAGGGCAGATGTGCCTGGTGGTGGGATCCTATAGGAGATGGTGGAAGTTGCGGAGAATGATGTGTTGGTTGCGGAGGCTCGGAGGGTAGTAGCTAAGGACAAGTAGTTTGTTTCTGTGGTGAGGACAATAGTTTGTTTCTGTGGCTGTTAATGTGATAATGAGATGGAACAAATTTAAAATAATCAGCAAGTCTTCGTACAGAACATGAGACCATTCAGCCCAACATAGTCTGTATTCTGTTTATTCTAACTCCCACCCCCTATTGTTTACCAGATCCGTGCAAAGATTTTGTTTTCAACCATGTATTCAATTCTTTTTTGAGATTTACTAGTACATTTGCTTGTCTCCCTGAGATAATGCACCATTGCATCTTGCCCCATTCTCATCTTATTCACAGACTTAAAGGCTAAAAGTAAGGTTCTTTACATATAACGCACGTGACTCCAGACCCACAGCAATGTGATTGACTCTTAACCATCCTCTGAAAACAGCCTAATGAGCCATTCAGTTGTAATAAACTGCTAGAAAGCCACAAGGAAACAAAATGGTACGATCACCCAGAATTGTCCGAGGCACTGGAAACGACAACGGCATTTCCTGCCCTGTCGACATTGTAGCGTCCTCCTTACCAATGTTTGGGGGCTTCTGCCAAAACTGGCTGAGCTGTTTCACAGACTAGTCAAACAGCAGCCTGACATAGTCATACTGATAGAATCATACCTTAGAGGCAATGTCCCAGGCACCACCATCTCCATCTCTGGCTATGTCATATCCCACTTGCAGCACAGACCCAGCAGAGGTGGCAGTGTGGTGGAATACAGTCAGGAGGGAACTGCTCTGGGAGTCTTCAACATTGTCTCCAAATCCCATGAAATCCCATAGCATTGTTAAAACTTGTTCAAGGAAATGTCATGCTGATTGCCACATACCATTCCTCCTCAGCTGATGAATCATTGCTACTCCATGTAGAATATCACTTGGAAGCAGCACTGAGAGTGGAAAAAGCACAGAATATACCACCACTGACTGAACTAGCTAAATGCTAAAAATATCGGTGCTGGTTTGGGTCCTTGCCAAGTGGTGAGGGAACCAATGAGGAAAAAAGCTACCTGATCTCATCCTCGCCACATCAGTGTAAAAGTGGAAGCTGACGCATTTGTGAGAATCTTCAGCCGGAAGTGCTGAGTTGATGATCCATCCTCCAGTGGTCCCCAGCATGATATATGGTCTTCAGCCACTTTGATGCACTCCACATGATATCAAGAAATGGCTAAAGGCATTGAATACATTAAAGGCTGTGAGCCCTGTGAATGTCCTGGCAAAGCTACTGAAGACTTGTGCTCCAAAACTTGCTGTGCCCTTGGCCAAGCTGTTCCAGTGCAACTTCAACACTGGTATCTACCCAACAATGTGGAAAATTGCCCAGGTATGTTTTATCCACAAGAAGCAGGACAAATCCAACCGGGCCAAGTACTGCCCCATTAGTCTGCTCTCAGTCATCAGCAAAATGGAGGAAGGGATAATCGACGGTGGTATCAAGTGGCACCTGCTTAGCCACAACCCGCTCACAGAAGCTCAGTTTGGGTTCTGCAAAAGTCACAGCTCCTGCCGTCATTACAGTCTTCATCCCAACATGGACAAAAGAGCTGAACTCCAGAGGCGAAATGAGACTAACTCCCACTTGACATCAAAGCAGCATTTGATTGAGTATCGCATCAAAGAGCCCTTGATAAATTAGAGTTACTGGGAGTCAGAGGGAAAATCTTCTGCTGGTTGGAATCATACCTAGCACACAGGAAGATAGTGGTAATGGTTGAGCCACAGGACAGCTCTGCTGGAGTACCCCAGGGTAGTGTCCTAGGCCCAGCCAGCATCTGCTGCTTCATCAATGGCTTTCCTTCAATCGGAAGGTCAGAAGTAGGGATGTTCGCTGATGATTGCACAAGATTCAGCACCTTTTGCATCTTCTCAGACAATGAAGCAGTCCACATCCTAATGCAGCAAAACTTAGACAATATCCATGCCTGAGTTGATGTGTGGCACGAATGTTGCTTGCCACCCAAGTGCTAAGCAATAACGATATACAACAAGAGAAAATCCAGCTTCCACCCCATGGCATTACCATCACAAACTCTCACCCACCTTGCGCCCCCCCCCCTATCACTATTCTGGTGGTTACGATTGACCAGAGACTGAACTGGAGTAGCTTTAAACACAATGTGGCTACAAAAGCAGGTCAGAGGCTAGGAATCCTGCAGCAAGTAACTTGCCTCCTTATTCCCCAAAGCATGTCCACCATCTACATGGCTCAAGTCAGGAGTATGATGGAATACTTCCCTCTTGCCTGGAAGAATCTCAACACCATACGCAATATAGCAGCCTGCTTGACAACCAATCCACAACCAATCTCTCGCCTTACAAGCAACACACAGTAGCAGTACTTTGTACCATCTACAGAATGCACTGCAGCAATTCACCAAGACTCCTAAGACAGCACCTTTCAAAGCTGGAAGGAAAAGGGTAGCAAAAGCAGAAGAACAGTGTCACCTAGAAGTTGGCCTCCATGCCACACAGCATCCTGATCTGGAAATATATTGCCATTCTTTCTCTGTCGCTGGGTCAAAATCCTGGATGAGATAACTCCCCTTAACATCAATGCTAACAGCATCGTGGGTATACCGACACCCCAAAGACTGCAGCAGTTCGAGAAGACAGCTCACCACCACCTTCTCAAGTGCATTTGGGGCAGGCAATTAAATGCTGGCTCTGCCTGTGAAGCTCACATACTTGAATGAATTTTAAGAAAATGTAGAATTCTCTCCCACAAGCTGTTGAAGATTTTGAATATTGTCAAGTTGCTGTAAAAGAAGGGATGTTAAAATTTATGGGAAGACACAAGGATAAATGTATTCTTTCTGAATTATCAATGATTCCAATTACTTTTCCAGTATGTGGGGTTTTAGTACTATGCAAAAGGAAAACTAAGTGGTTTTCACGTCGATATCTCAAAGTGCTTCATAGAGAAATGTTCTTTTGAACTACAGTTGCTATTATTTTATAAGCATACACAGTCTGTTTTTACAATGAGATCCTGCATGAAGTTTTTAAATAAATTACTAGTTCATGTGTGTTGGTGTTGTTAGTTGACTTGTCTTCATTTCAATGTCATTGAGTGATGCAGCACTCTCATTACTGCCCAGAAATGATCAGGCCATGCATCGTGGTTGAATCCAAAATCATCTGACTCATAAGTATGAATGCTTCTTTTGAGCCAAGGCAGGAGTCTAAAAAGACGATTTTGAACTTAGACACTGCACTGGCTCTCTAAAGTAGTTCCATGTTCCATACCCATTTTCTTCAAGGAATGTTAGGTCCTTTGCCTTATCAGTTACTGTTTCAGATGATAAGGAGCAAATGAAAGTTGAAAGATGCAAAGCAGTGTAATTAGATCTGAGGAAGAATAGGAAACAGATCTATGTCATAGTCATAACATGGGAAAAGTGGACTAATCAGGAAGCAATGAAAAACTCAGACCATAAACCAGTGAGAAGTGAAATAGAGTTTGGAATTGTGGAAAATGATTCACACTTGTATTATTTTACTTTTGCTTGTTTTCCACCTCCAGACTGCATTTGCACGAGGCAGGTAATCAGGAGCTGACTTTGTGACACATTTTCTATGTGATAAACTTACAATTAAGTTTGTGTCTGTCTCTGGACACCTGGCTGCTAGGTGTTTGTAATATTGAGATCCAGTATTGCTTCCACTCAAACAAAGAATGCTGTTAAGATATAGGACTTCGTACTAAAACTGTAGCAGCTCCCTTCTGTGATGCAGTTATTGGAAATTCACTGTACGTGGACATTTTTGGCATGGATCTGTTGCCCTTGTTCCCTTTTGGGTAGTATCAGAATGTTTATAAAAAGTGTCATCAAACAAAACTTTATTTAGGGTTGTGACCCTTGGAGAATACTACTGAAATACTGCAAATCATACCTTCCACAAATTAAGTAACAATCAAAGAATACGTGTAACAAACTATAAGTGATGATCAATTATCCTGAATACAATTTCTTTCCCTGCTTTGCTATCACTGGTAATTCTTTCCGCTTTCTGGAGGCTGGTGAGCTTGTCAAGTAAAATGCTGCAGATGAAATAAAAACAACAAAAAAAGCATTGGCAACTTTCAGTAGGCCGGGTAGCATTTGTGGAAAGAGAAACAGTTAATGGTTCAGGTCCAAGACCCTATGTTTGGTTCATGAATTATAGTTACATCTGCAAAAGGAAAATGGTTAACTAAAAATTAATGCTTTGTTTTACATAAACATATGCTTGTTTAGTACACTGTCTCTATGTTCCAGTATTCCTATGTAATGAAAGCAACTATGTTCATTTGTACCTAGTGAGTTACAATCTTTGGTATATAATAGTGAAGTTGTTCCTGGCATATTATGCATCCTCGATTGAAATTATACTCCCACTGGCAGCTGAGCCTTCCAGCTACTATGAAACTAAGTTTTGGAATTCCTTCCTTTAAGATGCTCTTTAAAATTTATCTCTTAACCAAGTTTTTGTTCACCTGCTTTAATATCTCCTTATGGATCAATGTCAATTATAGTTTGACAGTGCTCTGCAATGAAGCTAGAAATGCATTACTATATTAGATGTATATTTTTGTTGTTGTCAATCAGCTGAGGTTGGATGTTTCTCAACCACACCACAACAGGTAAAGACATTTGCTTCACCTTACTTTTATTGCACTCTTAATGATCAATTACAGGAACATTGGCAGTTTGCCTGATCTTTTCATGGGAAAGTAATGTATTATGCAGGCTTATTTGGTAAAAGTAGTTTGCATTGGTACTGTTACCCACTGGTCTCTCATTCCATTTATGACAGTGAAATGATACTCATTAAAATTTAAGTGGGAAATAGTTAAAGATTTTAAGCTGTTTCAATAAGGCAGTAGTTTCGGTTTTCTCATGGTATGCTGCTTGTTATGCAAAGTATAATAAAATACACATCTTTTGACCCTAGCAATTCATTCAATACTAAAATTAACATGAGCCTACAGACAAAATTGGTATATAAATGGCAATCTCAAAAAACCATGACTGACAAAATCGAAAAATAACAGGTTAGAACAGCTGGGAATGCGCTTCTGAGAGTTGGGTTAAGAAGCGATTGAATACTGTGGTATACATCTGGCCCTGCCAGCGCCTGATCTTACAAGCCTTGATGTTAATTCAAAGTGACAAAGTTAAAAGAAACATTTACATTTCCTACCAACAATTTCCCTTATGCTAGGCAAGAAATTAGATGATAAAAGAAACAAAAAATGCAGAGTTAAATAAAAACTACTTCGATATTTCTGCTGATTTTTTTCATACATGAATAAAAGTAGAATTCAGAATATGCAATACTTATTTGAACAATGTTGAACATTTTTTAACTGGTTCACAGATGAATATATAGGTCATTTTTGGGGCAGATGTACAGCTGCCATGCAGTCTTGGGAACATTTTGTTTACCAAGTGCTCTTGATCAAGTTGAGGTTTGGCATGATATTTAGAAAGTATGAACAATGATGGGAAATGATTAATCCATTTAAAGATAATGTAGTATTCCACATAAATATGACTATCTCCAGCAAATAAAGTTGCAATTCTTCCTGGAATTTTTTGAGTAATGTGGCATTTCGAAATCTGCTCCTTGCTTTGCTGTATGTGGTGGTTGACAGCAGTTAAGAATTCTAGCAACGTGGATATAGGAATACGGTTAATTGTTTGCAGAACCAGTTTCACTGTTGGAGCAGTATATTCTACTCAGAGCACATTTGAATTCATTCCATGAAATCTGAAAACTCTTCTTTTGTCTTTTTCATATCTAAGAGAAAAAATTAACAATATTAGCTCACTACAGTTGTTTGTGCTTCACCAAAATACGAGGTCAAAAACAGTTGAAATGCTCTCATTAAAAAATCTGCCATTTACAGCACTATTTGTGTTTTTTGGCTGAGCAAGAAGTCCATTGGGAGAGATATTCTATTTATCTTTTTCTTGCAGAGTAGTAGTGTGGAGTTTTATTCTCTTACTGTAATGTGTATATGTATAACTGTTG
>JAUZTB010000118.1:71528125-71539289 GCA_034780895.1 Rhynchobatus australiae | reverse complement strand
TACCATCCTGTTCTTCAGAACACACACACACACACACACACACACACACACAGAGGCTGGTACATATTTAGAATGAGCTGCCAGAGGAATTGGTTGAGACAGGTACAATAACAACTTATAAAAGACAGTTGAACGGGTACATGGATAGAAAAGGTTGAGAAGGTTATGGGTCAAACGCTGGCAAATGGGACTAACATGGATGGGCATCTTGGTCGGCATGGACCAGTTAGACCGAAGGGCCTGTTTCCATGTTGTATGACTGGGCTTTGCCCAGCTGTATTTCCCATCATGCTTTCAACCCTTCACCGGATTCAAAGTGATAAATACACAGATGGCTGGCAGGAGTCAGAAAGGGAGTGAAAAGGTAAAAGGAAACACACTCGGGAGGGACTTAAAGCCGCTGGCAGAGAGGCTCAACCAAACTTTAAGGGACAATATATGAAAGGTTTTCAAATGTTTCTGGAAATTTGGATCAAATATTGTTGTGCCAGCACACAGTGCAATGAAGTGATACAGATTCCATCCTCTTGCAACTGGGATCTTTACAAGTTAGTTTCTGTGAGGAATCACAGGGTAGAAACTGAATAATTCTCTTATGGACATTATTTGAAATCTGGATGGAGAACCACCCAAAACATTGTTGGGAATCTAGTCAGAATGGCAATGACCTGAAAATGTCTCCATGTCAGCCACAGCTGGTCTATGGGCTATGAAGCTGGAAAAGGAATAAAAATGAATTGGCTCTAATTTATATCAGAACAATCTGCTGACGAAGTAAAGCCCTCAACACATTAATACCCTCTGTCATCATTGCCAAATCAATCAATTCATCTTTGTTGAAAAACTTTTTTTTTTCCATTGCAGGTGCCAGCTAGTACTATATCCAAAAAGCTATAACGTTAAATGCTGAAGTTTTATTGCAGAACAATTAATCTCCCAGTGTTCCCACACATGGAATATTTTATTTTGATTATATATTTAAGAAATATATGGGACCCTACGTTTTCTCCCCATGGGAGGCTTTTGTCCATCAGCTTATTAAAATTCTAAGCCACGAATACACATACAAGTCCAAAGCCAATGCCTGATTCTATACATTTTACTCATTCGTTAACCAATTTCTGTTCTTTTCTATATTGTTTGTTTGTCCCCTTATTCAACCATTAACAGCTGCTGAATTTTTGGATTAGTATACCAAGGTTTCCCAACCTAAATTAACAATGGAATATATTCAGAGAGAATGAGAGCATTATTTTTTTCAGCAATTTTTCAAATCTCTTAGAGAAAGATTCAGCTTCTTCCCTGATGTATTTGTTCCAATATCCATGTGATAAATATCCAATCATTAAAGTACGCAGTGCTTGATTTCTATTTCTACGACATCTTTTCAAAAAGTGAGTTAATTGACTATTTTTTTAAAAGCAACCTGCTAGCCCTAAACGTGATCTCGTGTGCATGTAGTTTGTATTTCTATTGAACGCAGTTTTAAGACAGCAAACTAATATGTAACATAAGAAATATAAGTGGGTGTCGGCCTTTCAAGTCTTTGTGCCTGCTCCACCATTCAGTAAGTTCATAACTGATCTTCTCCCTCAGCACCATTTTCCTGCACTAATCCCATATCCCTTGATTCCCTAAATATCTAAAAACCTATCCCGCTCTGGTTTGAATATACTCAGTGACTGAGCCTCTACAAGCTTCTTGGGTGATGAATTCTAAAGAATCCCTACCTTCCGGTGAAGGAATTTCTTGTCATCTCTGTCCTGAATGCCCACCCATTATCTGAGACTGTGGCTCTTGGATCTTGAAACATTTATTGTACATCTACCGTGACAAGCCCCTTAGGAATTTTAAATGTTTCAGTGAAATCACCTCTCATTCTTCCAAACTTCAGACAGTAACAGGTCTTCTTTACACCCCTCTATGTAAATATATCCTTCCTCAGGTTGGGGACCAGATATTTACATATAGTTCCAGGTGATGTTGCACCAGAGGCCTATGTTTTGGGGCGAGATATCGCTTAATCTTATACTCAAATCCTCACACAATAAAAGCCAACATGCCATTTGGTTCTGTATATTAATATTTGGTGACATAGTGTACATGGACGCCCAGGCTCCCCTGAACACCAACACCTTTCAATCTCTCAACAATTAAAAAAAACTCTACCTTTCTCTTTTTTCCTTCCAAAATGGGTGATTGCCCATTTTTCCACACTATATTCCATTTATTGCCCATTCACTTAGCCTGTCCATATACCCCTGTGAACTCTCTACGTCATATTCACAACCCACACTGCTACTTATCAGGAAACGCTGATATATTACACTTGATTCCCTCATCTGAGCACTGATCCCTGTGGTACCCCACCAGTCATAGCCTCCAGAGTCAAAAATGACCTTTTAATTCCTACTATTTTCTGCTACAGCAGGGTGGATCCTCAATCTACCCTGCTACATTACTCCCCATGTGCTCTAATTTCGCTTAATAATCTATTGATGGCCATCTTATCAAAGGCTTTCTTAAAGTCTAAATACATCACATCTACTTGCCTACTCTTGTCTTTTCTCTTGATTACAATCTCAAGTTTATTTTAACTTTAATAATAGCATTGATCTATCAATATTTCTGAAGCAACTGATTTGTTAAGAATCCAGTGTCAAAGCTCAGTATCTCCAAACAATGTGAAATGGCTGAGCAGCAAATTTAAAAACCACTCTACCTCTGAGAGGTTTCTGCTGGATATCTCTGTAAGAATTATAAACACAAAGCAAGCCACACATAAATCAAGATTTTGCAGTTGTAATAATGACTAAGTTATCAGTGTTTGATGGTTCTACACCATAAAAGTGACAGAAAATTCAGGACATCCTCATATGCTATAACATGGAAATCCAGAGGCCAGTGCCAATGATTCAGCACTTCTTCACAAGCTGAAGCACTGCTTTGCAGATTTCTCTATCACAATCAGGATATCAACTGAATTAATGGACATTTCAGATATTTGCCCTGAAAATATAAACACATTTTCACATTAAGTCTAAATGAGTTTTTAAAGACATACTGTGTTATAGTTTCTGTTCCTTAAATACATTGGCCCTAGATTACTTTTCCCTCAAATATTTTTTTACAAATATAAAGGAGTTTAGATTATTTTTATGATTACTTTTACATTTTTTACAATATTACACTTGTACCTGTTCCAATCTTTATTTTCTACTCTGTAAAATATCTTAAATATTAGCTAAATATTGGGCATTTTCCTTCCTGGTTTGCTGTCTGTGAAAATTTTGCAATCTAATTAGTTGCTTGGTTAGCTTCATGATGTCACCAGTACGGAATGCCAGGTATGCACCTCCACTGGTAGCAACCAATGTCAGTAATGGGGAATTCCACATCAAGGAGATAATTAGATTTTTGGGGACTGCATTTACCAAGGTTAAGGTCATCAGTGTCACTTTGATGCTTTGCTGTTGGGTCTCTATGTGAGTGAATGTCTCAGATGGAGAAAGCCATCTGGCACTTTCACTCACACAGGTACCCAAGAAACAAGCAAATACAGTGAAGAACCGCAATTAATATACAAGTGACAGGTAGGGTAAGAAAGAGAATCAAATAGATGGAATTGAGGGGTATGACAGCAAATCCTTGAAAATGGAGGGACACAGGATGGGTACATGGGAAAAATTGTGATATGCCAATGCAACATATGTTTTATATATGGAATTATGTTCTGAGAGTCAAGAAAATGGATATGCTTCAGGTAACTCATATCCTAAATAATGGCCAATTTTTCTTCATGTCTGTCAATTAAAGAGATATCAATAAACAGCTTAAAAAATTACACCTTACTGAGCTCTGTTCTATACAGTGCTCAACTGAACAATGTCATATTTGATATTATTAATTGAACCTTAAATAAATGATGAACTGCATATATAATAAGAAAGCTTCAGTTGCCGTTCAACCTGTAAGTCAAGGGATTTCTAGAAGTTATTGTTAAACATCCTAGTAATTAAATATTTTGCATTAAGAGAAGGTCCCCTCTTCCCTCCCTCAAAAGCAGGGTTATATCCCTAAAAACACCTGATTAGTCCATCCCCAGACTGCAATATTATTCAAGGCAACAAATATTGTAAAAACGCACCATGTGCAATGGGAGAATTTGCCTCGAAAGCTCTTAATCAAAAATAAAATGAACCTTTACCCAAAACACATGGATAGGAAATTCCCACGCTAATGAAAATACATTTTTAAAGTGATTGTACAATTTTTGTTTTTAAATAATTGTTTCTTTTTCAAATCAAGTTTTTCCAGAATAAATTTGTGAAAAAAGAAGTTTTTTTAAGTAGTGAGGACATTTTGGGAAGGAATCAGAGCTCATCTTATATCAGCATGTTTCACTTTCTTACTCCATTATCACAGGTCTGGTTCCTTCAATGAAACTTCAGATTGTCATATTTCTTAAAATCAATAAATCTGCATCTGAAAATTATTCACTTTTGATTAAATAATGCTGCTTAAGTTAGCCTTTCAATGCCTTTTATCTTTTCCCCCACATATATTCAGTTCTCAAGTCCTATTTTGGACAGGAGCATGTTTCAAAATGCTAATTTAGAATCCTAAGTTTCAAAACACTAATTGATCCATTAGCGTTTGTACCACAGATATATTACCATTTTGGATTTCTCTTTTTTTTCCCTAAAATTCTAAAAGAAAATTATGTGCCTGATTCTCAGTATTTGCTTTGATGAGTCTTGTGCTTTCTCTCGTTATGATTCTCCATTTCTTCTCCTAGCTTTGGAGAACATTGAAGCTTTATATTCAATAGTATTTATCTTAAGTTTTCTACATCTTTGCTCTTCAATTGGGTCACTGTTAGTCAAAAAAATTGATGGTAAGTAAATATTTATACCAAGTGTAAGTTTCTTAATCTAAAAAAATATCATTACGCGTGCTTGAGTTTCAGCAAGAATAATAAATAAATGTTATCTCTTGCATTTACTTCCTCAATAAAAGTAAACTCAATATGCTAACAGTAAGATGAAATTTTCTCAACCAGGTCAGACAAATAAGGATCAGGAAGGAATGGCTGTTGTATTGAGTGAAAACACTAACACTTGAAAAAAAATCTTTTGGTTATTAAGCTGATTCCTCTGTGGGATGATCTGTTTTGGGAATAAAGCAAAGAAAGAAACAATTTCTTAGAAATATTATTATATATACTCGCTTGGCTGAGGTGACTTATTTCCAATAGTGATAAAGTTTCACATCCCTTTTTATCTTGACCTCTTAGTCATGTGAATTTTAGATACTTGTTACTGCCTTTGCACTGTTCAAAGGCAATAAATAACAAGAAACCACAACTTGAGGGATTTTTTTCTTGCATATAATCCTGTTCACCAAACCACATCGAATTAGTATGTTGTCGTCCTGTGTCCCTCAGTGCCAGTAATAGCTTCACACTTAAACTAGCGCTTTGGGCATTTGGTTAAGCTCAACATTTTTGTTGTCTGAAAAAAGGTTGACATTGGCAATCTTGTGGCCTTAAAGGGAAAGTGACTCCACCTCATCAGGTCATTCCAGAGAGGCCTCTGCCTTGCTCTTTAGATTTGTTTCTAGCTGGATCAGAGGAGTGAGGTAAAGACACTTGCAAGAGAGCAACTGAATAAGACTGGGGGAAAATGTAATCGAGTGGGTAGTCCCCTCACAATTAGAAATGTGAGATTAAGCTAGCAAAGTTAAATGCCACAGTTTCCACTTACCGATGACAACTGTGCCATTCCCACGAGTAACGAGGTCGGCTTGGAAGGAAGTCTGCTGTGCCTTGGTTCTTCACTCTCTGAGAGAATCTAAGTAGAACACGCATGTCATAGTCCCTGACGCCCGAGCCGTAGGCTGAACTGCAACGCAACATTGGGGAGACAGAAAGGGAGAGATATCATTACACGTTTAAAACTACAAACTTCATGTATCTTAAAGTTGCTGTCAAACAGAGTATTAGCAATGATGTGTCTAATGGAAATGACGTCAGAATACTAAAGAGTTCTACAGGACAAAGCCCATTCTATTCACAATTATAATCGACATTGACTTAATTTGTACTGTTGTTTCCCACATTAGCCGGATTGTTTCAAACCAAGCAAATCCCCATTCTTTCATAACTCCAAATTCTTATGTTTGTAATTTAGATAAGTTAGAAAGAAATATTCGAGATCCTTTCGGGTTTTAGACATTCTAGTGAAACCATCTGACAGAAGTAGGATTGTGTTCAAATAAGATCTGTATAAACGAGGAGGGAGGCACAGCCCCAACATGAATCCCAAGATGGAGATGATATTTCTCAGAAACTAATCCAATTCTGGCAGCGGAGACAGTTATAATCCGCAGTGATTTCTGTACGGTTGCATTTCTCCTATACTGTAGCTATGGAGCCAATAACTTTTATTCTTGCCCCCTGGCTCTGGAACCGAGCAGGATTCTGTATCTGAATTTACATGACATGACCATTTCGTATCCACGTTACAGTCGCTGCATAAATGCAGCTTTGGCGGCCTTATTCTGGGGCTGTTTCACAATGCGCGTTTCAAATACCATGTCTACATTTTTTTATATAGTTTGGTCTATGCAAGTCTTGATGGGGTCGGGTAGGGAACTATATGCTTAAACGTCCTGAGTTGTCAGTAGCTTCGGGGTGGTTGTAACGCGAAGGAAGAAAACGAGTTAATATAACGATGTAAGAATGAGCAGCACCTGGTTCTGATTATGTAGACTGTACCTTGCCAAGCAATTTTCCTCTGCAGCACATCTGAGATTGTACATGTGCATCTTCTGAACGTACGTTGAGGCTTGAACATAGTATGGGTCTGGGGTTAAATCTGGTAAACCTACAGATTCAAAAATCAATGCACGCATTCATATTAGTCAGACAAAAACAAGTTTGTTTCCAATCAATTGCTTGTCCCTATTTAGAATTTGCTTTTAAAAATATGCTTTCAAACTAAATATTTTTGTTTGAGTAACAAGCTTACCATGTTGGAAGTACCTGGTACCATAGCCGGGTCTGCGGGATCGAGTCCTGGGCCTCTCGTATGTATCATAGTAATTGTAGTAGGGATTGTCGTCCGTGCGCTTGTAGGGGTTGTATGGATCGTCCCCGACCATGATATCCTCATTGCCAATCCCGCGACTGCTCTGGCTCGACGTGTTCTGGTGGGAGGCGGGGGTCTCTGCGAGGTTTTGGCTGGCATTGTTCTGTGCACTCTGCCTCGGCTCCCCGCTGGCCCCGGCCCCAACTCGCCCCGAGTCCCCCCGAGATCCGGAAGGTCCCGGGCCATTGCTACTCGTGCTCTGCAACCATTGACTGGTATCTGTCCGCCTGGCGCCGGACGGGCGCTGCTGGACTCGGGCTGAAGACGAGTCTCCCCGATGTCTGGCCGCTCGGGCTCCAGAAGGAGTCTGGGGCGAGCGAGCTGAGGAAGAGGGTGTCCACCTGGCGCCACTGGCCCTGCCGCTGCCCGCTGTGCTGTTGGTGTCACTCAGCAGGAAGAGACTGTTGCTCCCGCTTGAGCCCTGAGGCGGCTGGTACTCGGAGCCCAGGCTCAACAAGCTATAAACGCGCCCGTTATTTCTCCACTGAATTCGTCGGCGCCAAACGGCCGAGCTCTCCTGCTCTTCTTGTTGTTGCTGCAGCTGCTCCGGCTGTCCATCCACTTCTACAAGCAGGCAAGTCAAATAAAGACCAAAAAGTTTTACTAAATACATCGACGTTTGATAATTCATCGTTTAACTCAGCGAGGAGAATGTGCAATTCCTCAGAAAAAAAAATTGTTTTTTAAAGTCTATATTTCCATCAAATATATTTAAAAAGGTAAAAGTCAACGTAATGCTTCAAAATATAATGTGTGTATATATCTATATACAAAATAGTATTCAGAAGCTGGCTTGCCAAAAGTTGCAGCTGTATAGAGTGCCTCTCATTTTCTTGATACTGTCTCGAGTGGAGGAGGAAGGGATTTTAAAGTTGCTCGCACATTAGCAAAGTTACACAACCTGCTCCCAGGCTACTCGCTATTTGTTCACGTAATGCCTAGGAACGTGCAGTTTGACAGTCCCTCTCCATTCTCACTCCCTTCCTCCACTGCAGCCGACGCGAAGGAATTTCATGGCCCCAGACAACCATCCGTTAGATTTGCGGCTCGCCAGCTAACCTGTGGGTTGTGCCAAAGTATGCACAGAAAAAAAATTAGATCATCGTGAGGAACAGCATGCCGATCCAGGCAAAACTTAATAACACATGGCGCGGAGGTTTGAGGGAGTTAAAGGGGTGCCTCAGGGCGGCTGTGTCTAAGGTTTGATCGCTGCATGTGCCATGTTATGTTCCTTTGCCATCAGAAAGCAGAACACCAGCCAGAGAAAATTAGAGACGGGAAACAATATGTGGTCGTCTTGTGGTTTCTGCGCCTTATTTTAAAGCAACCCCCGCGCTACCCAATGTTTAAAGGGATGCGTTGTGTTTTATAATTGAAAGTTTGATCACTGAAACACTTAGTTCCTCGCCGATGCCTGTTCGCTTTCTCCTTATCGGCAACGAATGTTCCCATTCCCATAAACTCACTGTAAACGTGGATTACACACACACACACACACACACACACACACACACACACTATATTAACAAACAATCCCTTGATACATGCAGATATATCTTAAAACAGATTTTGAAATGTTTTGTATTGGATGGATCTATATCAGTGTTTTTTTTGCGAAGAAATCATAACAAAATTCCAGTCCAAGCAAACTGAGGACCACCCATCAATTTCAATTAACGCCTGGCCTTTACAATTCCAAGGAACTTCATATGGAATTAAAAGTTTGCTGAGCTGTATTTGTTAAGAAAGTACACAAAACTGTAAATTGTGATGGGTGAAGAAAGGTTTCATCTTTCAAGTAGGTCTTAAAGTAGGCAAATACTTAAAATTTGTTGGAAAAAATATTTGTTGTGTTTTGGTGATATTTGTCATTTTCAGATGTGGGCGCCTATGACAAAATTACCTCAATGTTGTTCCGCAGTTTTAGAAACTGGATGTTTTTGAAGGGAGTGCCTGCTTTCTGCAAATGATCAGTTACAAAATGTGGAATATAATTGGTTACTGTTTATGTCTGAAATAGTACAGGACAAACAACAATCTGGTAAATGCCAAATAGCTCAATATTTGTGTCTTCATGTCATAATCTGAATACTGTAATTCAGTTAAAGAGCCCCCTCAATAACCTTTATGAAAATTATAAAATGTGGTTTGGGATACCAGTGCAGTTTCATGTGAGGGAAAAATGTGTTTGATTTAAAATAAGAGATGAAAGTTTATGGAGGTACCATATTTCCTTGGTCTTGCAATATACCCATGAAGTTATTTTTGCCTTTAAATTATGCTGCACACTTGAAATCCTTGTTGAGCAGTGTTTTGGAGGTTAAAGCCTTGAATATTTGTGTAGGAAGCTTTTGTAGGAAGGTTTTGGATGGGCAAGTCCATGTCACTTGGAGGAATTTCAAGATTTTTTTTATTATAATATATTAAATGTTTACCCTGATTCCCTGAACTTTGCACAAAATAATCCCCTTCTTCAATCATGATTATGCACATCTGTTAGTGTGTTCAACCCACATTGCAAATCACTATCCTAAAGCACCATCAGTAATTACTCAGAGAAGTATAAGATCAAAAATACTGCAGATACTGGAACACTGAAATAAAAACAGAGAACATTGGAAGCAGTTCATGCTTCCTTGTGGGGAGGAACATATTTGAAGAAATTGTTTCTGCAGATGTTGCCTGACCTACGAGTAACTCTAGCTTTTCTGTTCTTTTATTGGGAAAACTGATCTTTATGTTAACTTTAAATTTATCAACTATTGGCTGACATCATTTGAATCAAAAATATGAAGCAGCTCCAGCCAGTATCTTCCCCAGTTGCTGAGAGCTTCACTGGATTTCCACATTCTCTTTTCCTGCTGAATGTTGCCATTTGCAGCAGAGTCCTCTCAGATCTAATTTCAATAATGCTTTACTAGGTCTTCTTCATTACATAGACCTGCTTATTTTGGAAAGACATTTTTTAAAAACATTTAATTTCTTTTAATTACCTCAATAATAATTGTACAGTTTAACAAGTTTATTGCACTTGCAAGCCATCAACTCTACCCAATTAAATATCTAAAAATTTAATTTGCTTTTGAAAATATAAAAGTTCTGAACAGCCATAACAAACATGAGGACACGCAGGAAGGGCTACTATACTTTTCTGAGTTTTCTTCTGTTTTGTTTTAAACAATTCCCAAAAGGATTGTGGCATTTGGCAAGTAAGTTATCCAAAACAGGCAATAGAATTTGTACGTTCTGGGAACATTTGGAAGTATTTCAGTGTTGAGTGAGATGGAGAGGTCTGACTGCAGATAATTTTGATGGTTAACATTGCACTTTGCTTTTAACAGATGTAGTACCATCTAATGTCTTTGGGTGTTGATTGTGGCTCAGTTGCCACAACTGGTGACTTTAAAACGTGTTATACTGTTTCAGAGTTTTCCAACTTAGCTGTTTAGTTCATTGTGCCATCTAGTGTTGGCGGATAGGCACACCGCTCCTTCCAACTTTTTGGTAGAAGTCCCACTGGACAAATTCATTAATGCTTCTACTTTATGAGATTGTGTGTGCTGGTGATTCCTTGTGTCAGCCAGAAGGAATTCACACCAAGCTTGGAATGATGATCTGAAAACATTTTTAGGCAGAAACAGTGAATAACAGAAACATTATAGTTCAGAAAATTAATCGTAAAACATACCCAACTAATTCTCATTATTACATACAATTACTACCAAGAAAGGTAACTTACATTTAGATATGGCAGAAATATAATCATTTTTCTTTCATTCATAATTTTGAATTATTGTTATAACAAGGTGGAACCATTAGTGCATAGTAAAAGGCTTGAAGGAAAATAATATCCTCATCTCTGAACGGCAGTTTCATTAATGGTATAAGATTGGGTCTTATGCTTAGAGATTGGACATCAAATTTGAATACACCTACAAGCATAAGAATAGCCATCCAACAGTCGGTGATCTTCAGTTTGTGCTTGTTTTCTGGGTCCTAAATGGCATTCACAC
>JAUZTB010000118.1:71458270-71470440 GCA_034780895.1 Rhynchobatus australiae | reverse complement strand
ACACACACCCACACACACACACACACACACACACACACACACTCTTAAAGGAACCTCACTAATAGTCCTAGTCCGTAACAGTATCTAAAAGCTGAAGGGGGTGGGAGGGAGGTGTGAGGCCCATAGTCTCAAAATAAGGAGACAGGAATAATTACATGGCAAATGAGATGATAATGTAAGGCAAAAGAGGGTGATAAAGGAACATGTAAATAAATAAACTGTGGGCTCAGAGGTAGTGTTCATAGAACAGCAGAGGGAAAGGGAAGCACAGAAAATATGGTAATGTGATGACGGTTCTCATTGCTTGGATATGCAATAGAAGAAGATGCATAGACTAGGGTTGCAGATGATCCTGCCAACAATATTCATCAGGGATTCCTACTATTAAGTAGTAGTTCACACTTTCCCAAATCCCAGTAGACTAGATACTGGCATTACCAGCATCTGCTGAGAGAGGAAATGGGGTCAGGGTTTAAAATACTATGAAGATAAATGTTTTCAGGCGAGAAACTTTCAAAGAACCTAATCAAAAGAGGAGATACTCTACTGTCTTTCCCTTAAAAGTAACAAACCCTTTCTAACAATAACTATTAACATACTGTACATTATTAATTACTTTGATAAAATGTGAAATCCCATTTAACTATTTATAAAAAATACAAATATATTCAGTCAACAACTATAAATCTAGCTAATCATAATTCTACTCATTTCCTAGTCCTGTCAAATACACTACAGTATAAACTAAATAATATAGCCCTGACACTATTAAACCCAATGAATGACTTCTCCAGTAAGCTCCACATATAACAAACCTCACATCCTGTATTAAAGTCATACTTCTTTCAAGAGAGTTGACTGTCTTCACCATGCTCTCTTCTATTGACTTAACTTATTTCACCTTCACAGTTAGAGAAACTGTGGCTATTGATTTTCCATTCTCCATGATCACCCCGTTAGAGCCATAGCTGGTAGTCCTAGAATGGCCCAACTGTGTGTTCTAGGTTCCTGGCACCCTTGGAATTTACCTGATCAGTGGTTTTCTTGAGCAGGACCAATACACCTCACAACCTTAATGGATTCTGGGTCTTGTTACTGATCAATGCTTCTATTCTCTGAAAGACCAAAGTCTCTCAGCTCAAGTGACTCAAAAATAATGTCCATAATTGCAGACACATGGTTCTAGCTCAGCACCGGGCTAGGCAACTGGATCGATATGTCTCCAGCAGCAATCCAACAGACTATTCCCACAATACCATGGAGAATTTCACTTGAAGAGGCACCTAACACCAATTTACACTGCCTCAACAAAAAAATGATTGATGTATTTTCTAAATAACACCTTGCATTTTTACTGACTGGTTTACAGCATATCTATGTGCATCTGAATTATGGTATTTTCAATCAATCAATAGGCTACTAATGTATTGTTGATAACTCACATTACTGGGGTACAATAAATTTCATTCAACTTACTCTGTCCTTATTAGCAGTTGCTACTTTAGGGACTGCATACCCAAGCAATATGCATTAGTTAGTGGCAATTAAAACACTTGAGTTATTATGAACAGCATTCTGTGGCCAGGTGGCTTCCATAACAACCATAGCAAGGCTTCCCCACCTTTTCCACCAACATGACTCATAGCCTTCTGGCCTCTGACACTCACTTGATCTAATGTTTTCCTGCCAAAAATTTAGTCATGAAGAAGACAACGAAACCACCAACTAAATCATCATTTTTATGGCCTTGCTCCCTGCCTGCACACCAGGTCATGTCCTGAGGAAAACTGTTTCAAATTTTTCAATGCTCTTTCCAGTATGTGTGGCTATTCTGCATGCTCCCTCTGCCAGTTCTAGCATGTCAAATGGTTTTGCCCAAATCCTTTTGTTTGATAGACAACAAAGTAAAGAATCCCACAGTCTGAAAGAGTTCTGAGAATTGCACCACATAGCCAATATCTTTCATATTACCACATATATATCCACTGTCTCTCTTGGTCACTGAATGCACATATTGCATGTGTAAATCACAAAAATCATTGAAGGTATCTGATTAAAATGCCATTTCAAGATCCTTATGATAACCTTGTAGGAGACCTCATCCATGGATTGTTGCAGTGATAAACTCACTAATGGATCACATGTGTCCAGCTCCTTTTATGTATAGCAGTGTTTTCTGTTCACTCCCAAGACTTTGGAAACAATTTGCCTTGAAGAACATTCTCATCCACTCCATGAACACATAATTGTTTGTAACCTCTCATTTCCAACAAATCCATTGTGTCCAGCACCTAACATCATTACTCTTCTATCTATAGAACCCTGTTCCCTTTTCCCTCACACTGGGTTATTGCCTTGCAATTTCCTCAACAGCAATATATCAAACTCATTAGCTTCTTCTACATTGTTGGTTAACAAGGCAAATAACTAAGATAGAGATTCTATCCTTTATTAATGATGAACAACATTTAACTAACAACGGTGGCACATATAACAAAGTATCAAAAGTCATACCACATGGTACAGATAATTCATTAAGATCTTTAGACACTCAATATCCCACATATACAGTACACAACCACTGGTTGAACTGATATTTTTATAAATTCAGCATGATCACTCTTCTTTTATATTCTATGCTCTGACCAATAAAGGTAATTATTCCTTAAGTTTCCTTAATCATATGTTCTCTACCTCCAAAGATCGGTCAATAAGCACTCCAAAGTCCCGCACTTCCTCTGTACCTCAATACCCATCCTACTGTAGGAAACTGAGGACGGAGTGGTCCGAATGGTACTGGAATGAAGAATGGACTATAAGCTCTGTGGTACCTGATAATTCCAATGATTCCTGGCAGTCTTCCCAGTTTCCACTCTCCATTGGCCTGAATTGATCCAAAACCCTGCTGCTTCTGTCCTAACTTGCACTGTAGCATTCCCCCATCATTCCAGTGCTCGTTGAGCTAAATCAGCTCTCGGTCCAGTAGTGCCTCAATTTTCAAAGAAATTTACAATTTGTTCCATGGCCACAACCCTCCCTTTCACTGTAACCTCCTTCACCCACCAACCCCTTGAGGACTCTGCAATCCTCTGGCCCCAGCCCTTAGCATATCTCTGATTTCTATCACCAATAATCAGAATTAGGCAAAGTTGGAGATACAAAATAAGTTTTATGATGAAGAAAAGGGGATGTAGCAAGAGAGAACAAGAAGGTGGAAAGCAGACAGAGCAATTGCTATGCTGAGTACCTGCATTCTGTCCGCAATGGCCGTTTTCATCTCCCGCTTACAAGCCATTTGAATTCCCTTCCCCATTCCCACACCAACTTGCCTGTCCTCAGCCTCCTTCACTGCCAGAGTGAGGCCAAATGTAAATTAGAGAAACAGCAACTCATATTCTATCTGAGTGGATTACAACCTAGCATATGAACATCGAATTCTCTGATTTCAAGTAACCTGCCTCTCCCCCTGGGCTAAGCCTTTCTCTTTCCATCTGATTACCAGGTTCTCTCAAACATCCCATTCTTTCCAAACTGCCCTCCCTCCCTCAGTTACCCAGTTTCTTTTCCCTCTCCTGTCTGGTTCCATCTGCCTATCACCCACACACTCAACCTATTGGGTGCCCTATCCCCTCCTACCCCATTATTCCCATCTACCGGCCATCCGTCCCTTAATTGGTTCCACTCACCTTCCTTTCTTATCAGATTCCATAATCTGCAGCCCTCTGTTGTGTCCACATCACCTCCCAGCCACTGTCACTATCTCCACCTTTCTCTCCCCCACTTGTGACTCCATGTCAATCAATCTCTCTTTACCTGGATCCACCTATCGCTTGCCAGCTCATTGCCTCACCCCTCCCCTTCACCTGTTTATACTGACTATCTCCCCTTTGCACTCTCAGTATTGATGCAGGGTCTTGACCCAAAATGTTGACTATCCTTCTGCCTTCACAGATGCCGCCTGACCTGCTGAGTTCCTACAGCAGCTTTTTTTTGGCTCTTAATCCCTGCTAGTTTTGTATTATCAGCAAACTTGGAAATACAACTTTTGGTCCTCTCAGCCAATCTCTGCAGTACCCCACTAGTCACAGTCTGCTGATCTGAGACAGACCAGTTTATTTCCATTCTTTTGTTTGTCTGTTAACCGATTCTCAATCCATGTAAGTATGTTGTCCCCAATTCCATGTGATCTAACCTTGTTAACCAACTTCCTGTGTGGAACTTTACTAAATACAACACATCCACTGGTTTGTTGGTTCTCCCATATCTATTCTACAAGTAACATCTTCAAAGAACTCTGGTTAATTCATCTAACATTATTTCCTTCTCATAAATCCAAGCTGACTTTAAATGTTTGATCGTTGTATATTTCATTATAGATGGCAGCATTTTCCCTACTAACAGATACTAATTCCCTGTTTTCTCTCTCCCTGCTTTCTTCTTTTCACAAATCTTCATTTGCTTTCCCTAATGTGGAGGAGAGTCACTTGCGTTGACAGGATTGTTCTATCATGAGCAGCTAAAGAAATTAGATTTTTGGAGCTTGGATCTCTGGAGTTTAAAAGAATGAGGGGTGATTGTATTGAAACACTTAAGATCCTTGGGGGTACAACAGGGTAGATGAGGAGATTCACCAGGATGTTGCTTAGATTGGAGGACATTAGTTATGGGGAGAGATTGGATAGGTTGGGTTTGTTGTCATGGTGCAGTGGAAGCTGAATAGAAGTGTATAAGATTATCAGAGGCAAAGATAGGGCAGATAACTCAAATGTTTTCCCATGGTAGGGGCATCAAAAAGAAATGAGCATAGTTTTAAGGTGAGATGAAGGAGTTTTAAAAGGGATCTTAGGGGTAAGTTTTTTTTTTACACAGAGAGTGTTTGATATCTGCAGAGCGCTGCCATAGGAGGTGGAGGAAGCAGAAAATCTACATTGAAGAGGCATTTAGACAGACATTTAATTAGTAATTGGTTTATTACTGTCACAGGTACCAAAGTAAGTGAAAAAACTTTGTTTTGCATGCCATCCATACAGATCATTTCACCACATCAGTACATCAAGGTAGTACAAAGCAATAACAGAATGCAGAATGCTTTAATAAGCACGGCATAGAAGGATATGGCCCTAATGAAGGCAAATGGGATTAGTGTAGATGTGTAAGAAGGTCTGCATGGACATGATGGACTGAAAGGCCTATTTCTGTGCAGGGACAACTCTAGGTGTTCCACTACTTGGAGAATTTCAAATGACGGGACCAAGTTACAGATTAAAACTGAAGTGAGTAAGAACTTCTCCCAGAGGCTGGTGAATCTCTGGAATCCACTGCCCCAGAGGGGTATGGAACTCTACTGTGGAGGGTTGTGGCTGTCACGTGATAGCACTGCCTACTACCTGGTCGAAAGATACACCACTGCCAATCAAGGGTTGGCCCCCGTCCATCAGCTCACACTTGACCATTGGTCCCTTGTAAATTACCTGGGCTGGACCCCCCAGCCATCCAGCAGTATAAAGGGCGCCACATGTGCTCAGCTCTCTACCATCTTAGAGGGACCACTCTGCTTCACTCCAGGCTGAGTACTGTGGAACAGCACTGGAGAAGTTGTTGGTGAGCTGTGCTCTGTTAAAGGGTTGGGAGTATTTTAGTTAGTGTCCCTAGTAGCACAGAGCCATGTCTGCGCTGAGTCAAGGGGTGGTGGGTATTGTATTGTTTTTCCTTGATTGTATGTACCTAGTTTGTTGTATGTGTGTGTATTTTATTCCTGTTACCATTTTCCCATGCTCGTCTTTTGTAAATAAAATCATTTACTACCAGACTGTGTTCAGAGTCCTTGCTTTTGAGACCCATCGAATATGTTTTCCCACTCACAATAGGAGCCTAGATCATTGGGGCTATTTAACGAGGAAATAGGTTTTATTTTGAAAGATCAGGGAATTGAAGGAAATGGGAAACTTCCACAGAACATGTGATGAGGCCTGAGACAGAGCAGTCATGAGCAATAATGAATGGCAAGGCTGGCTGAGTGGCCTACTCCTGCTCCTGTTTCCTTATGGAAAGCAAATAAAACTACAGGTGCTGGAATGTGAAACAAAAACAGAATGCTGGAAAAAGTCAACCAGAAGCTGTGGAAAGAAAAACGTTTCAGGTCAGTGACTCTTCCTGAGAACTAGGGGAAAGTGGAAGGTTTAGAATTTTTCAAAGCTGAGGTGGGGGGGAAGGGGAGTGAGGTTTCCAACAAAATAACATAAGGAGATACAAGAGGCTGCAAATGCTGTATTCTAAAGCAAAAAACAAACTGTTGGAGGAACTCAGTGGGTCAGGCAGCATCGATGGAGGGAAATGGACAGTCAACATTTCAGGTCAAGAACCTTTTGCTCATTCTAAAAGGTTGCAAAGTGCCAGGATGGAAGATAAGATGTTCTTCTACTTTATGTTGGGTCTCAGTGTATTGCAGTGGAGGAGGTCATGGACATGTCAGAAAGGAAATGTGACTGAGAATTAAAGTGGCATTTTCTTATTTTCATTGTGAGCAGCAAATGCAGTAAACTAAATTGGAAATGCAAGAAAACTTCTACTTCATCTGGCAAGGCTATTTGCAAAGGGCCTTGGTGAACGTGGATGAACTATCTACAAGGACAAGAATGACATCTCCTATGGTTACATGAGAAAGGTACTTCAGAATGGGAGAGGGCATTGGTGAAGTTTGAAGAGTGAATCGAAGCCTACCAGAACACATTTCACACTATCAACATTCACAGTTCTTCTGGTAATTTCAAATAATTAATCAACATCTTCAGCTTTCTCCAGGCCTACATTTTGTTATTAATCTCTTTAACAACCTTGTTCACATCCCACTGTCACCTTTGCAATTTCACCTATTCTGCCTCTCACCCTTATCACAGTGCAACTTGTGTTCTCCCCACCCCTCCCCGTTCTCTGCTCCTTAAAACTTGTTTTCTCTGTAAATTTCTGTAAATAAAAAAAATGAAAGGTTAGTGACCTGAAATGTTAACTCTGTTTTTCTCTTTCCACTGAAACTGCTGATTATTTCCAGCACTTCCTGTTATTTCAAACTTCCAGCATCTGCAGCGAAACTTTTGGATGCCTTTTAATATGGCTCAGCCCCATATCGTTTGATAACTCTCCTGTGAAGCACCTGGGGGACCTTTCACAAAAATCCAAGTTGCAGTTGTTCCCGAATGAACAAAGATGTTGGGAAAACTCACTCTGTGCACCACCTCCCCCAATGCACAGGACAAGCGAGCACAATGATCCAAATTGAAAGAACTGCATTGTGTAGAAACATCAGGAAGACCCAAATGCGTCGTTTGAACATCCAGACACAAGGATTTGTCTGCTGAATTGTCTATGGGTCGAGAAGTCGGGCAGCTGCACCTTGTTTTGCTGCAGGAACGTTGTCTTGCGGGGATGGGAGTTGGGGCGGGGCAGAGTGTTGGGCTGGACGGAGAGACGGCGGGGGGGGGGGGGGCAATGCCGTGGCAGGGAGCCCCCCGTGGGACCTTCACCTGAGGTGATGCACGTCCGGACTTCACCGAACCCTGTTCAAATTCGAACACGGCCTCGGGTTCTCTCCGTTAACGTTTGGAACGGTTTACCGTTATGTGGCGGCGGGTAACCCGCTCCCACTCAACCTAACTTGAAACAAAGGAGCGGGGCGGGCGTTGTCACCGTGTCCTTTGCGCCCCCTGCATGGCGATTGGCCGGCGGGAGAATACTTGGGCCAGCCGTTGGCTCGGCCGCCCGTCAATCAGCCGCGGCTCGGGCCGGGAGACGACCTTTCCTTGGAGAGTAGGTTGAGGCGGAGCGGGCGCCCGGCAGTTGCCGTGTCGGGAAGGTGAGGCGAGCGCTCGCTGTCTTCCTCTCGTACCCCCGGGACCTGGAGATGGTGCGCGGATAGAAACAGTGAACGACACCTCAGTGAGCGGGTGCTTCTGCTCCCCGAGGCAGGTCCGGGGTGTGGGGGGGCGCGGGGTTTTTGAAGGGTCTAAACCGTTCGGCGCATCTAACGTCCCTTCAGCCGCCGGTAGCTGACCGCCGGGCTGGGCACCGGGTGCAAGCTGCACCTTTATCCCGGGAGAGGGGTGAGCCAGCCTGGTATGGTGAGGCGGCGAGGACGGCATGTCCCACCGCTTCTCCACGGCTGGTACGGGGGCGGGAGAGCAGCGGGACGGACGGATGGACTGGCGTTTGGACACTGGTGTTCGCCGTAGCCCTGCCCCACGTGGGACATGCCCGGTCCCTCGTAATGGGGAGAGCAGGACCTGTGTTCACCCCCAAACATCGTGTGTGCTTGTAAATGTTCTCGGGGTATCCCGGAGGAGCTTTGCAGCTAAAGAGTTAAACGTGGTTTAGATGAAAGGGGCCAGAGCTCAGATTTGGAGGTAGAGGAAGTAATTCTCAGGAGCAAAGGAAGCTGCAGGGGTTGCAATTGATGTGATAATAAATAAGCAAACAAGTGGAGTATTAAAGAAATATGATGGAAACACTCTGGAGGTTAGGCTGCAAGTGAGGAGTGGGAAACAGTTAATGCTCAGATCGATGAGCTTTCAATTTGGTATCAGGAAATTTGAAGTGGTATAAAATGGAAAACATGAGGGGAAGCTATGTAATGTGGAAAGCAAAGAGATTTGGGGATTCTTAAAAGTAGCTTGTGAAATAAACCATAAAAACTTTTATGGCAAGATGTAGTGCTGAACCTATGCAAATTTGAGTTCAACCACTGTTGGCATATGTGAAATTCTGGTTTCTGTTCAAAGAAATGAAATGTTGAGTGATTCAGTACCTACCAAAGGTAAAGAATGGGAATTTAGTGACTGGAGAATACTTAAGGTGATTTAGTTTAGTCATTTATGCTGTTAAAATATTGAACGTTTTATAGTTTTGTTTGCAGTGTTAGCCAGTGGTAGTCAACATGCCACTGATTGTTTCCAAGTTAATTAGGTGGTCAGTTTGAACTGGTTATCTGAAATTGCTCTCTTAGAGCTTAGGATCTAGTAGAACAAATCTAAGTGTATTCTGCTGTTACATTGAGTGCAATTTTTACTGTAGAAAGAATGGGAACTTGATAAATGTTTTTTTTTATTGCTAGGTTTAACATGGAAATGGAAACAGAGTCTCAATTTATGGCTTTTTTCTTTTTTCTCTTTTCTAGTTCCTCTCACCCCCTTTAATACTGGCCCACTCCCAAATGCAATGTATGGCTTTTAATTGTTTTAAAATAGGCGGAGTAGGTACGAAGGAAGTGCCATCATATGTGTGAGATTGAGAGCCACCTGGAGTGGCTGTGGAGCAGTAGGGAGGCTGAATATTTCCTGGATTTGTATGTTCCAAGAAGTGGCCACCCCACTGCCAGAGAGAATTCAGGAAAGCATGTGGGTAACTAATTGAAAGAGTAGGAAGAGGTAGCAATAATGGGAGTCTTCAAAATGAGTGCCACTTTCAAAATAATACTAGGCATTAGATACTGTTAGAAGTAACAACACCTTTAAGGAATGGTGTTGGGGCAAAGGACTGCACAGCAAGAAATAGTAAAGATTAGAAATGACAATGTCATTGGGGAATTCCATATTTTGAGTGGGCAGATGGGCATTTCTGCCAGTGGCAGCATGAGTCCTTTTATGGTGTGTTGCCTTCCTGGTGTCAGGGTAGATTTTAAGAGGGTGCTGAATATTTTTAGGTGGTTGGGGGAAGAGACAGACCAATTCAGAAGTTGTGGTTCACATTGGTACCATTGACAGGTAGAAAAAAGGATGTGATTTTGCGAGCAGATTTTATGAAGTCAGGAAAGTATTGATGAAGTATGACATCCTGATTGCCTTGTGTTTGCGTGTGCTGAAATATGAGAATAGTACTAGTGAGGAGGGAGGACTTTTCAATTCCTGGAGCTTTGGGACCAATTCTGGGCGATATGGAACTGCACAGGTCAGACAGCTTGTATTCAGTGGAGTTGGGGCCAGAATGCTTGCAGGTTTTGTTTAGTGTGTGGGATGGTTTAATTAATTTGAGAAGAGAATGTAGCCTTGAATAAAAGCATTAAAATGCACATAGTGGGGAAACAGAGTACTTTTAGATGGAATGAGACCACAAAGTGCAAGGAGGTCTAAGGTTTACTGTGTATCTGTGCAAAGGCAGAGTTGGAGTTGTAGGTATAAGTAATAACCGTGTGGGTTTAGGATGATGTGCCAGAAATGGAAATGTGCCTTATTTAAAAAAAAACAAGGTTGGATACTGAATGTTTCTGGATGCAAGGTGTTAAAGAAAAGTAGGAAAGAAAGAATTAGAGGTAGGATGCATTGCTAGCGAAAGAGGAGGTCCTGGAGCAGTCAAGGATAGAATCTAAGTTGAGAGAAAGTTAATATTTTGGATTGGTGACCTTTTGTCAGAATCAATCTGTTTAGAGTTAAGAAACAACTATAGTGTGCTCCCATATAGCTGAACCATATAATTGCATGGGAATTGCATAGATGTACAAAAAAAAAGAACAATAATCACACACTTCAACTGCCCTATGGAATGGGTAAGGGCAAAGAAGTGGAGGAATTTTTGAGATGTGTTCATGAAATAGTTGTTGGGTTAATTGGCTAATGTAATTGTTCAGGGAGCCAGCACTGACTCTCATGGCTGTATAACCTCTTGTGTCATAAGGAAATGAGCAAGTATGAGGAAACCTCTCTTCATTAGAATAGTTAGTGTCCATTGGACCCAATTACTAAGGAGAAGCATTATTGGATTTATGGGAATTGAAATGGGCCAGGTGAAATGAAGTTCAGGGGGTGATATTTACAGTACAGTGATTGTGGTATGATAAAATTTAGAATAGCTATGGAAAAAGATATGGACTATTCTTGGCTGGTTATTTATTGCTAACTTGAATGGGATGGGAACAGATCTGGCCTGGGTAAATTGCAGCTAAAGGTTGGCAGGCAAAGCTAATTGTAAAAGAAAATGGTTGAATTTTTAGTATAATTTGCCACATTTTATTTCCTACTTTGTTCCATGTCTTTAGCATGGCATAAAGGCAAGACTGTTGAATTGTGTTCAGCTTTGGAAATCCTAAATTAGAAAAAGTGAAGGGGGGCATTTGGAAAGATGCAAGTGATGCCAGTAATGAGGCCTTATTCATGAGGAGAGCCTGAACTGTTTTTACTACATTACAATGAGATCTGATGGTGTTATTTGTTTATAATTATGAAAGGTTTTGTTGAAGCAAATGGGGGAAAAATGTTTTTACTTGATTAATAACAAAGGGGAATAAATTACCATTCCTGAGAAAAGAATAGAGATTTTGTTTTGGCTTGTTAGGAATTAAATAACTTTCCAAAAACAGTGGTGGAAGTTGAACCTACAGTTTGTATTAAAAGTAAAAGGGATAAATATTTGTCGAAGAAAATCTAAAATAGCTTTTGGAAGGAGGAGGAGAATGGAAGCCACCATGTTAATTCTAAATGGTCATCTTCTGTGCTGAGAAATCTCATGTACTTCGTGAGATGGCCATTTTTGAATATTATTTGGTCATCTTGTTCCATACTGATTGACTGTAGCTCATGCCTTTTCAGTCAGGTGCTGGTAATTGCTTTCAATCTAAAAGTTGAAACTCTCTAGTCTGGCACCCATGAGACCACAGAAAATCTAGACTACACAAATTGCCCCGGTCATCTTCCTCTGATCAGGACAGCAGTTCTTATGAAGTATAGACATTCCCTGGGTGACACAAGAGTTCCAAGAACTGACCGTAACCCAAAGTTTCTGTAAGTCAGAAACTCCGGCTGAGATCGCAGAAGTTGCACTGTTGGGTTAATTAGTTAATTTTAGACCTTGGTTGGAAGTATTTAATTAGTATAGATCTGTAATATAGATTTAAAACTTGCCAGAGCATGGGAATTGTCAGACCACAGAATGCTGGACTAGAGAGTTTCAACCTGTACTATGCAATTTTTTTTTCCTACCCATCACTGTTCATTGCTGAAAGTGTTGCTAACACCACACTGAGCAATGTTTACTTTGGGTCTAGGCATCTGGACAGTGGCTATTTCAGAATTTTGGTTAAGGGCTTGACTCTTTTAAGAAATCTAAAATTTGCTTGTAATTTAAGGCCCCTAGACTATAAGCTAAACATGTTTACCTTTCAAGCAAGGAACTGTTTTGCCAGTCATTAT
>JAUZTB010000118.1:71446053-71458170 GCA_034780895.1 Rhynchobatus australiae | reverse complement strand
CATTATTTTTTCAAACCTTTGAAATATTAGCATCAAAGATGCTGCATTAAAGAGCAATAGTCAGAGCCCAATACAAGATTGAAAGGTGCTGAGTTATGATGAAGGGTCATTGTCCTAAAACATCAATATTGTTTCTCCCTTGACAGATACTACAGCATTTACAGTATTCTATATTTCATCTCCACACCCTTCCCACCCCCCCCCCCTCCCCCACAACCCTGGTAAGAGTTTTTAAATGATGAGGTATTGAGATGTTGCTGTTCAAAGGGACCAAATTATCATTGTGTATAAAAATACTGAATGTTAAAATGCAGGTACAGCAGAGAGCTATGGTGACCTTTATTGCAATTGGATCCAAGAAAAAGAGCAGAGACGTTTTGCTCCAGTTGTATAAGGTCCTAGTGGACCATATCTGGAATATTGTGTCAAGTTTGGTCTACCTGCATAAGGAAATGCTTGCAGCAGAAGGAATGCAGTTTAGGTTTACCTGATTGGTGGATTTATCACATAAAAAGAGATTAAGCAGACTGGCTTCTCTAGAGTTTAGAGGAAAGGTACAGATTACTTACCTGGCTTGACGTGGAATTGATTTTTATCCTCCCTTGGCTCTATAGCCAAGGGTCATACCCTCAAAGTAGAGGATCAGCATTCATTACAGAGATAGGAAGAAATTTCTTCAAAATAAAGCATCCTTTGGATGGAATTCTGAACCCAAGAGGACCATGGTGTCTAAATACATTCAGGACAAAGACCATTGGGTGTTTTTGATATTAAGGGAATCGAGGGTTATGAGGTTAGTGCTGGAAAATGGTGCTGAGGCCGAAGGTCAGCCATATCCTTGCTGAATGGCTTAGTCTAGCTTTTGTTTCTTAAGGTCTTATGCTTTTATCTGCTACAATATGATCATTCCCATCCCTGATTAGACTATTCTGATAATTTCAAACAAGACTCCAGTTATTGGTCATCTTCTAAATCTAACATTATAGGCAACTTCTTTTGGGAATCCTGTATTGGACAGATTAATGTCTTTGATTTTGAGAATATCAGTTATTTGGATCTACCTTTGTCTTCATCCTTCACTCAAGTGCTTCTTTCATGATTTGATCTCTTTTGAAGATTAAGTTCTTCCAGTATTTGTCGAACTTCAGGAGGAAAAAAGTTCATTCTGAATGTTCCCTTATACCCCAAGGGCAATAACTTGTTTTTTTTAAATAATTAAACCATTATTAAAACCAAAGTTTCCCTTAGCATGAAATAAAATCACTACAGATGCTGAAAATCTGAAGATAAAATGCTGCAATACTCAGCAGTTCAAGTGGCATCCATGCCAAAAACAGTTAACATTTTGGGTTGATCACCTTTCATCAGAGTTGGGAACAATTACAAATTAAACAAGTTTTAAGATGCAAGGAGAATTGAGGTAGGAGGCAAAAGACAGTAAACAAACGGGAAGGTCTGTAATAGGGTGGGGACCAACAAAGATTGAATGAAGCAAATTGTGCAGGGTATTGCTGGTTGAAAGAGGGTTGTAAAGCTATGTCTTGAGGACATTTAAATAGGAGATGATTAAAATCTGAGATACCAGAAGGGGAGAGAGAGAACGTCTCTTTCATTAAGCACCATTACCATGTATCATCTCCTTGTTACTCCAATGTTTTTTGAGCACTTTGACCAATATCCCTTTTGGTGTGTTTTACGCATGTGCTTTATACTTAAATGAATATGTTGGATCCCAGTACAAATGGAACTTTATACACAGACACACAACTTAACTTTGGCTCTAGCTATCTGTCTGAGTCCAAAATGCTAGCTGTTATGCTTGGGGCCTGTCACATGCATCTTCACTGGAGCCTAGGGTTCTGTTCTTCATGAAGGTTGGTCTTCTGCCCTGGGTGGTGGATGTGCTGTCTTCACTCCCTTGGTTGGAGCCCCCAAAGCAGGCCTTTGCTGGCTGTTGTGAAGTTCTTCACTGTTGACCACAGGGTGCAGTTATTGATTCTCTGGCTTGCTGGTGTGTGGGGGGGGGGGGGGGGGGGGTGTAATTATACCCTTGCTGTCACCTTCTAGGGGCTTCTCTTGGCTTGAGCCGGGAGGGCCACTACTAGTCTACTAATGAATTTGGGGGAAGCTTTGAACGCAACCCTCCAAATGAGATAGAAGCCTAGGGTCCATTCAGTCTGCTTCCCTATTGTTTCACCTTTCCTGGATTGATGCTTATGTTAAGCTCAGACTGAATGTCTGCCCCATCTAATTAATTGATTTGGATCTTGCAAAAATTCAGCTTAGCTAATTTTCCCATGGTTCCCAGCTCCCTGTTCTGAGAAGCAGCTTAGTCACATCCTTGTATGTGCATTCTCCCTCCACAACCCGCACTTGTTCTCCTACTTGTCACACTCTCCCTCTGGCCCTGTAGTTATTATCATGAGATGTGCTGCACGCCAGTGTGATTTTTTTCTTCCAGAAGATTTTCATTCACAGTGTAAGACTGCAAAAAAAAATGGGTACTATATACAATACAAGAGATCTGTAAGATTTGACAGGTCTGAAGTCTATTTTGCCTTTTTATTCCTGTAACTTCTGGTTCTGAGTCTTATCAGTGTCAGCCTTAAATATGCTAAACGACTCAATATCTACAGCTCTCTCTGGTAGAGTATTCTTGAGATATAACACTGCATTTAAAAAAAATTCTCTTCATCTTGAAAGTAATAGCTGGCCCCTTGTTACTATGCTTCCTAGATCCAGGCTGTATGGTAAGAGTAATAACCTCTCAATATCTACCCTCTCAATGCTATGCATTATTCTATTCGCCAGTGAATAGAGGCCAATTTTACTTCATTTTTTTCCATTGGTTAACTCCTTCATTCAATGATCATGCTACTGAATCTATACCACATTGGCTCAAAACTAAGTATATTCATTAAGTGCAGAGACCAGACTGGGCTATAACTTGGTGAATGATAAAACTGTGTCTCTAAGAACATTGAGCTAATGTTAAGTGAAGCAGGTCTAAGCATTACCACAGACATTAAAGAAGTTGGTCTCAATGAACTTGGCAAGTGGTAACCTTAAAAAATGGAGTTGTTTGGCTTTGCTGAATGGATGCAAAAGCTGGAAAAATGGGAGAACTGAGAATTATTGGAAAATGTGTGATAGGGATACAAAATGAAATGAGATCAAGATGGTTAAAATACATAAAGCCCACTGCAGGCATCCTATGCAGAGAACTACACCCCTCGAAAGGCAACATAGAAACAGTGTTACTTGCAGAAAGAGATGGCATAGTGCAGTCAGTTATGAAAGATACTCCAAAGTATTTACTAACAGGTTATTGACTTCTGGTATTGAACGTTTGGATTAAGCTGAGAAAAGTGAAAAAAACTATAAAAGCAACATGATGCAACCTGAAGGATGTCTCATTGGAGAGTAAAATAGAGATAATTAACATTTGATATTTAAGTAAGGCATGTAAAGAAAGAATATCTCAGCGTACCAAAAAATGGTGGAGACTACATTTAGAATAAATCATCTTTTACCTTGAGAAAGGTGATACATTTTCTTCAAGTCGACTGAGAATATGTTCACTGGCAGCCCTCTGTTCTCCTGCCCCTCAGGCAGTGCCTCATGGTTTCACTGCTGCTCTTGACTACAGTGAGGCATTGGATTGTGTACATTACGCAGGGCTTTAGAATGTATTCAAAAGGGACAGGAAGAAAGAATGAGCTGTAGGGAAGAAGGTGAGTGAAGAGAGGGGCTCGGAGGCATGGAAAAATGGGTATACCGGAACCTGATGAATCTTTAAACTAACTAGGAAGCTGTAATGAAGATGAAATGTTGGGGGGGAGGAGGGCGATAATGTGTGGGTGCGGAGAGAAGATTCAGTGGTTCAATATCAAAAGATTTGGGTAAATATTTTTGATGTTACTACATATGTTTAAATTAATATTAGGTACAGCATGTGAGTGGTCAAATGGATATATTGAAAAGAATCTGCTTGAGGGCTTAAATATACAAAAAAATAAAGTATATGGAAAAAGCACAGAAGAAAACTAATGTCAGGAAGAACAAATATCAGGCATAATGAAGATGAGGCCAAATCTCCACTTGGATCAGACAATAGTTTGACAAAAATTAGATGATGATGCTCTCTTGAGCCATATAGTGCATCAGGAAATGGCTCCAGGATCTTTACTTGTGTATCTTTTGAAAACTTAAACATTGCAAATACCTGTTAAATTGTCTTATTCTGTTGTCAGCTGATACTTAATTGGAAGCATTTCCAAATATAGCTTTTTAAAAAAAAGTCAGAGAAACCTTTGGTTACAAGGTTGCTGTAGATAAGTGCCATGTTTTTCCTGTTTATAAAGGAAAACTAGTTTGTATTGTAAAATACATGCAGATGTCCTATGTGCTGCCTTGCCCTCTAAATGGAATTCTACTGTGTTACTGTTGAGTTGCAAAAAGGGGCAAGCACAGTGAAGGATTTCAATATCTGTTTATAATGCCAGTTGGGGATTCTTTGTCATTTGAGATTAGTCTTGAGCCTCTGTTGCATACTGCTTTAGTTCTGTTCCATATGACTGTCAAGGGATTATACACTGAAGCCCTGAGAAGACTTGACACTTAGTTTATAAGGCTGATAAATCAAGATGATGCACTTTTTAACTTTTCCCAGCTGTAAAGATAATAACAGTTAGCCTGTTTTTTCATTCCCACCATCTTAGTTGGTTGATACAAAGGGAAAATAACCAGCATCAGAATAAACACTTCCACCATAGTTGCTGCCAAAGCAGCTTCTTTGATTCCAGCAACTATCATTGCCATTAAAGTCTATACACTAAAATGGTAAATACTGTTCCTGATTAGCCACTTAAACTGTATTGATTTAAAACACTATTAAAAAACTGTGGCTATTGAGTTTTATTTTCATGATAGGAAATTCAAATGTTTACATATAGTTCATGGTAGAAAGTTTGTGCATACCATTACTTCAACTTTTTGTACTGATTTTTAATTGCTGGGTCTAATTTAGTTTCGAGTCAAGTCCAATGAAAGTGATTATTTTTTTGTCCATATCTGGTGAAATGCTTCGGCCGGAAATTCAGAACATTAAATTCTGCTTCCATATAGACTTTGATATAGTATGCTTGTATTGTTTCTTTTGAATATTGGTGCATTAATTGGTTTGAGTGAGGCTATCTTTATATTGCTCCATAACTTGCTGTCCAGATAATTGGCTAATGGCAGTTGTTGTACAGTTTCTATAGAAACCACAACAACTTTAGCTGAGAAGCAGAGGAACAGGTAAACTTAAAAATTCGGAAATGGATGTTCTCAGCTGTTAATTTCATGGGTATGAAATCTCCTGTCTACTTCCTTGTTGGTGTGAAGTTGTTGTATTGTGTGGAAGATATAAACTAATCACATAGAAAGTTGAACCCTGTCCATTTCAATTTAATGCCTCTTTAACAATGTTAAATATGGCCATTCATCTTCTAAGGTAATTAAAAATTCATTTTACGAGCATGATCTCTTTCATCAGGTGTTCATTGTTATTTCAAATTTATCTTGTAAAAATAACCTTTTTTTCCCCTCTCAATCCATTTAACATTTTGCTTGATGTGCAAAATGTCCAGATTGATCTATACTTGCTGCACAATCTTTGTATTAATTTCACATACTTCAATCTGGCTAATCAGGCACAGTTGTTTGGCCTGCTCAGATGCCTCTCAGATGCATGCACATTCAGCAGCTTGTTAAACAAAAGATATAAAACCAGAAAATGCAAGGGGAGATTCAACTTGAGGCCTGCTACTGCAAATAATAGGCCAGCAAACTGAATTCTTGCAAATTAAAACATACACCTTAGAGTAAGTGATCTGCAAACATTTTAAATAATTCAAAACTGCTTGGTAACACCACATTAGCATCTTTTCAACCAGTTTTAACATATTAGTATTTTGAGCAAACCATTTTGTGGTGAACGCAAGGAATAAATGGAACAGTAAATTTGTGATCACTAATATTACATTGGCTAGTGCTTTTCTATTTCTTGACGTCATATACATCTGGATCAAATGCAAATTGGCCAATACAGCACAGACTCAGTGAGGGCAATCACAATCACTTGTTTTAATTGGAATTGATACACTGAATGTCCTGAAAGCTTTCCCTTATGGGTTTTCTCTGCCAGTTCTTAAACCTTCCCAAGACTTTGCATTCATGATCTTGAACCTCAATTTTGTCTTTTACCAGGTTCCAATAACTTCATCACTTTTAGTAGCTACCTATCAACCCTTTGCAATTTATTTGTTGTAATAGGGATATTACTTCACAAGGACTGCCCCTTATGATTTAAAATATTTTGCATTACTTTTGTAGTACATACAATTTTTCAAGTATATGCACTTGTCCTTTGTACTCAGTGTAATTCTTCAGGCTTACATTTTCTGGGTATTGTCTTAGCTTTAGGGTAAAAGATTTTGATCACCCATTTTGTTTATCAATTAATCCATTTGCACATCAGCAGTCAATATTCAACTTGCAGATTATTCACATAATCAAGGTTTCTTTTACTGCTTCCTGGTCCAACCTTGCATCAATATACTCAACCCTTCTGTGTCTCAACTTCCTAATACCATATGATCATAACTGTCTTGAGTAAAAGTTTTAAAAATTAAAACATTTTTTGTAACTACTATCATTTCTGAATGGTAATTTAGATCTTGAAGTAATGAAGTAATCCTCCGTTTTTGATTAATGCCTTTCAATGTGCTTAAACATTGCTTTGGTTAAAATAATGAATTGCAGAGGTTATTTTCTTTCTGCAAAATACTGGTATGGAAAGTAAAACCAGTATTTTATTCTCAGTTTAACTATTACCCCCTTTGCTCTTTAAACATGTTGTTTTTAGAATTTGCAATCAAATATGAAGGGCTAAATTTGGATGTTTCCAAAAATGTTTGATTTATGTTTGGCAGATGTCAGGCTGTTATTTTGTACCTCATAAAATGCCATGTTCTTAAGGCTGCAGCACAATGTTGGCAAATGCACAATTTCCACAGGAAATGCTTGCATTCCTAACTGTACCATATTTGAAGGTATTGCATGCATCTGCAACAAATATACTCTATGGAAAATGTTGCACGCTATGCAGTTGTTTCAGTATAGTTAAGCATGATAAATAAGTCTCTTGGCAGAAATATAAAGATTAAGTAAAGTACAGTTACAGAAAGTGGAACACTACATAAGAGAACCAAACACATTTACTGCTTGGAGTAGCTATTTTAAAACCACATTTTTATGAAAATCTTCTGTAGAGACAGTTCTTTTGGCAATTTTGAAATCATGATTTGTTCTGTAGTCTTCAATTTTTTTCAATTGATTTGAACAGCAACTGTAAAGCAGATTGGCCATTTATGCACTGTAGTGTTTATACTTAAAGATGATTGTTTGAAATATCATTTGTCTTGATTATATGTACAATCACTAAAGCTAAATTGGAAATTTTATAAATTGAAATTGTTTCCTTGGGCTTAATAGGTGATTCCCATTTATCTTTCAGTTGTTTCTGCATTTCACTGTGTTTCGATGTACATGTGACCAATAGATATCTTGTCTTGCCACTTACCAACTTGTACAAATGAACAACGATCACCTCTGTACCAATTTGATGTTCTACAGTATCAGGATTTAGAGATTGCATCCCTTCATCTGCTTGCATTATGCCTGAATATTTTTGTTAAGCTAATTAATCGATCTTGCTGAACACCTGTAATATGAATTTTTGTATAGACTTGCATTAAAGTTATGAAACATTCTTTAGTAGTTGATATATTGTATCAAAATTATATAAAGAAAACTAAAAGCGAAGTATCTTGCATTTTCCCTGTGCCAACTGTTTCCCTAAGGAAAACATATCAAGGTCTACTGAAATCAAAACACTACAAAACAGATTTCCTGTAAATGTGTTTTGAACAATCACATTAACAATTAACGACCCCTGGTGAATGCTGGTAATTTGGAAACTATCGTTTCTGTTTTGTATTTTAGGTTTAGTATTTCTCAAAAGTTTGTACCAATCTTCTCCCCTTCCCCCACCCACTACCTTCCCCCCTCACCTGGACTCGCCTATCACCTGAAGTCACCTATACCCTACCGGTGTGTACTCTTCTCCTCCCCCCCACCTTATTTTGGCTTCTGCCTTCTTCCTTTCCAGTCCTGATGAAGGATCTCAGTCCAAAACGTCAACTGTTTATTTCGCTGCATGGATGCTGCTTGATCTGCTGAATTCCTCCAGCACTTCTTATGTATTGCTCCAGATTCCAGCATCTGTAGAATATTTTGTCTCTGTCTTTGTGACATTGGTTTTAATTGTATGTACTCAGTCACAATTAATCAACGTGACTTCAAACACGGTATTTGATAATGTAACATTACCTACATGTTGCACAGAAAATCTAATAATTCCACATGATTTTCTTGACTTGAAGTGGTCAGCATTCCGCAGACCAATTATTACAGTACTTGTAATTTTATCACAGTATGTTTTAAACTGAATTTTTTCCTCGTGTAAGAACAAAACTCTCAAACGTGTTGATTTCCATGGTCCCTGAAAGTAGAACCTTCGGTTCATGTTTTTCAACTAATGTTAGGGTAAAGGGAATCAGTAATTTACCAGCATCATTATAGCTGTCACTCAAAGATTTGTAACCAAACAGGATAACAAGCTATCAATCCCCTCAATTAGTTGGTTTGATAAATGTGAAAACTACCATGAAATCCTTTTTAAGGTCAGTATTAATGTCTTTACAATTAATAGGTTATTCACATAGCATACAGCAGGGCATAGTGCCCTGGATGATGCAGGTCAGCGGCAACACAGTCACATTCACTGCTGACCTTAAAAATAAAAATGACTGCCCATAAAAACAGAGTTGGGACTTGCCTCTTGTTTTGTTAGTTGATATCACAACAAGGGGATACCAGACATTCAGCACATGTCACTTCATCAAACTTGCTGAACATGAAAGAATTCTTGTACAGTAAGCAACTAAAAATTGTGTATTTTTCCTGACCTTGTTAAAGCAAGGCTAGTTTGTATTTAAGTTCATGTTAATTCATTGGATTTCCCTAGACTCCAGTGGTAATGTCTGCAGTTTTTGACTTGGATAGAACATTAGGATATCCATATTAAATATACATGCAAGGAAAATCTATAGCTGTCTGTTTTGTGGTGTAACTGCAGTGAAACCTGACATTGTTATCTTGAGTGTTGATTGTATTCCAGTTGATGTATGTAAAGATAATACAAATTGTAGTAAATTCAACAAAGGTATATTAGTAAAATATACCTGACCAGTCTCCTTCCCTCTTTAAAAAAAACTTGAATTCTAAATTGATTCATCCTTTCCATTGGATGTGTATTTTCTGCTGAAGTAAAAACAATGGTGTATTCATACAGTATTTCTGTAATTAGCTATCTGTGAGATGGAGGAAAAATTCACTGGGGTGTTTTCCATCACAACTTCAGCTTGCAAACCAAAGAAAATCATTAATGTTATTGGCAAAACTATAAGCAACATGATCTATTTATTTATTTTGCATCTTTGAGTCCAAATTTGAATGATTGCATGGGTGGCAAGAGACAGTGGCCGAATGACTTTTTCATTAGTAACAGATTTTTTTAATGCTTTTCAAAATAATTGTGAAACTATTGCACAATACTAGTAAACAATTGGTATCTGATGACGTACGGGTTAGGAAGTTGTGGGCATGCTATGTTGGTGCTGGAAGCATGACAACACTTGTGGGCTGCCCCTAGAAAACACTATGCAAAAGATGCATTTCACTGTGTTTTGATGTACATGTGACTAATAAAGATATCTTTTATGAATTGAAACTTGATTGAAAAATCAAGTAATTGAGACTGGACAGTGTATGGATATATTTTTGGCTTGAAGAAAACATCTAGCCTGACTTCTAATTGTTATAATTACCATCCTTTGCCAGGCTGAGAGCTGGAGAGAGGTACAGCATCGAAACAGGTCCTCCAAGTCTGTGCCAACCACCGAGCACCTATTTTTATTTTACACTAACTCCACTGTAACCCTTTATTCTCCCCACATTCCCACCAACTACAACACCTCTCTATTAAAGATGAAAAACTTCACATTTGATTAGCATATTTCATGCCTTCATGAGAGCATGTATATAGGGTTGTGGCCAGTTGACTTCTTATTGGCTATGAATGTATGCTTACTTTCCACTAAGGGTTCCTGAATTGAATGGTAAGAATTTGAGTAGATGTTGCCTTTCTTTCTCCCCCACCTTTTACTATACGGTTAGAGTATTCTAAGTTCATTAGTAATGCCCCTAGATTCCTTCTGCACACAATAACTATTTTATGGTACTTTAACCATCCATGATTTCACAAGAGAACATAGTATTAGCCTAAGTAACCAATATCCAGATGTCAAAACATATAGAAAGTTCCAATATGGAAAATAACATTTGATCCAGTCAAATGGCAAGATGTGGAAACCTACTTTCATAAGTTGCATTGTCTTATTGGAGACAATAGAATTTCTTTCTTACTATGTTAGTATATATTTATCTTGATGTCTGTTTTCTCTACCACAGTGCTTCTACACTCTCCCCCTTTTCACTTCATCACCACCTTACTCTGCCACCCCTCCCTATCATCTATTTGCCTCTCTGTGCCATTTTATTGTTTGTGTTGCTTTCAATTTGTTGACATTGTAATGGTATTCACAACTGAATAGTTTGAATATTCAAGATTCTTCAGAGCTCCTGTTCTGTCTCCACTTTTGACTGTGCAACGTCATCGCTTTTGAGTTTGAGCACCAGTATCTAAAACCACATCTCTCAGTCTCTCTGTGCCCACAGGAAAAAGAAAATAAAAATCAAGGGCAGCACAACATGGTGGGCCAAGGGCCTGTATTGTGCTGTATTGTTCTATGGTACATCCAGCATTTATAAGCATTTGTGGTATAAATTGTCCATGACCTTCCATATCATGCAGATGCTGCTTATTAGTAACTTCAGATTTGTAGTTTCTCAGTAATTGGATTGCAATAGAGAAAACTACCAATCAGCGAAGGACTAAAATGGAACTGATATAATTAATATAGCTGGTGACAGAAACTGTTCAATAAGTTTTCAGCTGAAAATTCTATTGGGATAGTGGGATGTTCAAGTAGACAATGAGGCTACATTAGGAAACTTGGATGATGAGTGTCAAATGGATGTAAAATGATTTAAATAGGGAAATAATGTAAATCAAACCGATTTGGGACACAAAAGAAGAAAGTCTGGAGGTATTGGCTTTTTAGCTCACTGACAGCTGCAGAGCAGTGTATAGCGACAGTATGCAAACCTTATTTGGGTAGGTAGTTAAGAGATCAGAGCACAGATCATGGGAAATGGTAATTAGAAGAACTGGAAATCTGAAACAAATAGAAAATGCTGGAAAACTCGGGTCAGAGAGCATCTGTGGAAAGAGGAATAGTTAACATGCTTGTGTCTATGACCCTCCATCAGGCATTTCCAGTTCTGATGACACGTTGCAGACTCAATGCTGACTATTTCTCTTTGCACATGCTGCTTGCCCTGCTGAGTTTTTAATGACATTTTCTGTTTTTGATTCATGGGAAGTGGTGATATATTTGTGTTAATGGTCACGTTGAGAGTAAAGTGCATGTCATTCTACGTGTCACCATCAGTCATTGGTGGCAGCAGAGAAAAAGAGTTAGTATACTGGGAACTACTTGAAAGCATTTGATCATTGGGGAAAAATTCAGTGGATTTACTGTGGTGAAAAGGAAATTAATAAGTTATTCAAATATTAAAGATTCTTAAAAGAACTGAATCCTGGTTATTCTGGTCAAGATCATTGCAAACTTGGGTCAAGGATGAAAAGTTAAAAGAAAGATTTGCAAATGTTGGAGAGAATTTAAATTACAATGGCTGAATGATGGGAACCTAGCCAAGGTAACTAGGGAGAGGGGAAAATGAGGATAGAAATAAAAGAAATAACAGCAAATGCAGAAGGCAAGGAAAATAAGGGTGAGAGGCAAAAATGGTCTGTAGTACAAAACA
>JAUZTB010000118.1:71080603-71096655 GCA_034780895.1 Rhynchobatus australiae | reverse complement strand
TTTTATTTAAATAGCAGCCAATTTGCACTCAACACAATTCCACTTGTATTTGAAGTGGTGTAATGATATCTTTATGACCAGCTGAAGGAGCAAATGGGGGTTTGGTTTAATGTCTCATCTGACAGACTGCACTTCCGAAGGTGCAGCACTCCCTCAGAATAGTACTGGATGCGTCGAGTTCCTAGGTTGGGACATGGACCGTGAAGATTCTGACTCAGAGATAAGAACATTAGCAGCTGAAACATAACTGACAAAAGAAAATGAGGTAAAGTTATGCTGGGGTGTGGAATCGCGCAAGTTTTATGGAGGGAGTGGAAACTGAACAACTGAGAGCCATCAGTCTCCATTGCCCCAAAACATGGCACCTATGATATGTAAGGACTCCTTTTCCTGCTGTATCACCTACCGAGCAGGAAAGAAGGTGGTAAAGTCACAATCAAAGGAATACAGAGTGGGGAACAGGTGAGGGAAGAGAAAGAGAAAGGTATAAGTAATAGCACAAGGATGTGAGCCCACAAATCGTGACTCTGGCATAGGGCTTGGGGGCATTACAGGTACCACTGTGGTTCTGTAGCAATGTCCAGTGCTTGAGGTAAGTGTAGCTCCAGATGCCTTTTTGCTAAGGATGTGAGCCATCTCTGTTTCTTTCTGAGATCCTACCACCACAACGTTAAAAAATCTTCAGCCAATTTGATTCACTCCATGAGATATCTAGGAATTGCTGATGGCACTGGATACAGCGAAGTCTATGGAGCCAGATAATAAAAAATATTTTATGCTCTCTCAACCTTGTGTGGTTGAACAATCATTGAAAGGTAGGTGTGACTTTTCTCACACTGTATTTAAAAGGATCATCAACCACTTTCCATGTCATTGCTTGTTTTATTTACTACTTTAACTATGGCTCTGTAAGTACAGTACTTAGTGCCTTCTAGAGTTCTTTAAAGATGCTACTGTTTATAAGAAATGGCATGTCTGTTCTTGAAGTTCTTTTTCCTGATTAAGACGTCTGGATCAACTAATTGCTTCCAGTAATGGGGCATAAGTAGGCATAATCCTTGGAGTGCAATATCTCTAGATAAAGGAGCAGAATGGAGAGTCAGAAGAGGGAGGATGAGAGGAAGAGGAGAGGGGTTCATTTCCATCCAGGGACTTTGTGTCTTCCAGGGAATTTTCCAGCCTAAACCCCAGTCAGTAACAGTATGTAAAACTCTTGCAGTTAATAAGCACATCGTATCTGCCTCACCTTGAACAGTGCAGGATAAAGAGTACATGGCCTGGGGTTTCAGGGTCACCATTACCATCAACTCGCTTGTTATGTGTTCCTTCTAGGCAACAGCTGGAAATTGTTGTCATAACTTATGGTTTGCTCTCCACTGCTCCACAAGGGAGGTCAGGAGCAGTTGAAGTGACATCTCATCGGTCATGACAGTGGCTTACAGTGGAGATCCTGCCTCCGATTAACTTCTAGCTGCCACACAGACTCAGCATTTGAGCTGAGAAGGAAGTGAAATGTGAGGAGAAGGAGGAAGATCAGATTTGAGCATAGCATCATCCTCAGCAGGTCAGGCAGCATCTATGGAGGGAAACAAACAATTGACATTTCGGTTTGAGACCCTTCATCAGGACTGGTCAACTGTTTATTTCTCTCCATAGATGCTGCCTAACCTGCTGAGTTCCTCCAGCATTTTATGTGTTTTGCTTCAGATTCCAGCATCTGGAGAGTATCTTGTGTCCTGTGTGTTTTCAGCATCACCTTTGGCCATGAATTCATAATATCCTCTCTAATGACTATGTGCATAATATCTTCCACCGGGATTTAGTAATTTAGTCATGCTTGGCCCCACCAGTCATGTGTGTGTGGTATGTGCCACTATGTCATCCAAGAGAGAAGAAAATGTATTAGTAAGTGCTACATTATGTGCTTGGGGCCACGATGCCAAGTCGTGCCACCTGAATCTGATCGCCACAGAAATCAGTATGTGGAAAGTGAAGGATATGGGTGTTAGGCTTGCATCTGTGCCAAGTTTGAGAGGGTGGTGAACTTCTGAATGTTGGGCAAGAGCCCTGAAGGGTGGAGATTGTCAGGTGTGTGATGGGAGAATGGTGCATTGAATACTTCCCGATGTTGATGTACTTGGTGGGGTTTGGCATTTGAAGATGCCCTGGGGCAGTGCATCCTAATATTCAATACTTGACTCATAGTGCTGACTGCTCCATCTCACTGTATCCACTGCCATCGCAAGATTTGACTGTCTTGCTGGTCTTCGCTCTTAACTCCTTCACCAAGTACTTCAGTGCTACGTCAGGAAATCTTGAGCTCCCTAAGTAATTTAATGTTACAATGCTTCAAGTAAACTGGGTTATAGAATGCTTTACAGTATTTGTTCCTGCCACAGTGCAGCTCACATTAGGAAGTACAGGCCAGTTTTCAGGTATGATAGACTCATGATATTGGCACCCTGCTGAATAGTGCTACAAATTAAGTGGTTTTAGCTCTGGTGCAAGTACACTGTCTGCCTTGGAAGCAATAGCCCTGGTCTATCATGCATTGTAATTTCCCCAAGGTGCTAACCCATTTTTGTCTTCACAATCTTTACTCCTGTAAACATTTTTTGATCAAATTAATGTACACTTCAGGCATGTGTACAATTTGACTTTGTTCTGCAATTACTTTGGTCATTCATTTACAAAAGTGAACTAAAAGACATCATAAGTGAGTTAGGTTATTCAGACGAGAAAGGTGGGATGGAATTTGTGGGGAAAGACACAGAACCAAAGGGAAAATGGCTGGGATAACCTGGTGGGCAAGAAGTTGGCAAATGGAATATACTGTGTGAAAATGTGAGGTTTTCACTTTGGAAGAAAGAATAATAAAGCAAATTATTACTTAAGTGGCATGAAACTTCAAAATGTTGTGGCACAGAGGGATCTGAACTTCTCATGCATATACTTCACAAAGTTAGCATGTAGTTGCAGAAAGCAATTAGGAAAAGTAATAGGATGTTGGATCTTATTGCAAGGAGTATTGTACATAAAAGTTGGGCTATTTTGATATAACTTCACAGGGCATTGGTGAGACAACATTTGAAGTATTTCATACTATTTTGATATCTTTATTTAGGGAATGATATACTTGCATTGGAGACAGTGCAGAGAGGGTTCCCTAGATTGATTTCAGGTTGAAGAGGTTGACATATGAAGAAAGGTTGAGCCTACACTCATTGAATTTTAGAAGAATAAGAGGTGACCTTATTGAAACATTTAAAAAAAATTGAGGGGCATTGACAAGGTGAATGCTGAGAGGAGAGAACAAAGTAAGGTTTCCAAGTTTGCCAATGATATGAAAGTAAGTCAAAGGGCATGTTGTGATGAGGAGATTGCAGTTTAAATAATGGGGAGGTTTTGTTACAGTTGTACAGGGTTTTGGTGAGACTATACCTGAAATATTGTGCACAGTTTTAGTCTCCTTAAAAATGGATATGGTAGCATTGGAGGCAGTTCAGAGGAGGTTCACCAGGTTCTGGGATGAGAGGATTGTCCTATCAAGAAATGCGAACCAGTTTTGGTCTGTATTCCTTGGAGCTTAGAAGAATGTGGGGACTTGGCAGGGTAGATGTTCCAGTGTTTTCACTGGTGGGAGAGTCACAAATAAGGGAACACACCTGCAAAATAAAGGACTGGTCATTTAAAACTGAGGTGTGTAGGAATTCCTTCTCTCAGAGGGTAGTGAATCTCTGGAATTCTTGGCTCTCAAGGGTGGGTGCAGGTCAGACCATTAGATATACATAAAGTGGAGATGGATAAATATTTGAAATATTGAGGAATTGAGAGTTATGGGGAACTGGCACAGAGGAAGAGTTAAAGCTAGCAAAGATCAGCAATGATCACATTGAATGCCAGGGCAGGCTTGAGAGGCCTGGTGGTCTATCTATATAATTGCGTCATCTCTGGTGGGAACTAGAACTAAGAGATGTTAGTTTCAGAATATGAAGCTGCCTCTAAGATGACAAGGAATTTCTATTCACAGATGGGCACGAGTCTTTGAAATTCTTTAGCACAGAGAACCACAGAGGCAGGGTTGTTGAAAATATTCAAGGTGGAGATTGGAAGACATTTTAAACCAGGGAACTAACAGGTATGGGGAGAGAGTGGGAAAGTAGTATAGAGGCTAAGATTGGATTGGTCACAATCTTATTGAATGGCAGAGCAGACTCAAGGGGCCAATTGACCTTCTCTTCCTGTTTCTCATGTCCTTAACAATAGTGAATCTAATTTCAATTTATAAAATTGGAAATGTTTTAGTGCAGCTCAAATTTTGCAAAAGCTTAAAAACAAAATAACTTTCTATATTTTGCAGCTGGTCAGAAGTGAGGTTGACAGCGAAGTCAGTAAGGTAGGCAGAATAATGCGTAGCAGAAAGGCTTAAAATATCCTTATTAGTTTTTCTTGTATATTGATTTGACTTGTCATTTCAGCCTACATTAGTTTTTTTTTCTGAAATGTGGTTGAGTTTTTAATAACACCATAACCAGCAAGCCAGTTGGACCGTGGCCTTTTCATCAGCTGCACGTTCTATGTGATTCTGTAATGTATTTCTAGCAGCAGCTAACCAAACTATTAGTAGAATCAACACACGTGCGCTATTAAACCTCTGACTCCACCATGGCCACTCATTATTCTATATGTACTCGACTCAATCAAGTTTAGAGTTCATTGTGCAGTTACTATTCTATTTGCATTTGTTATTGTTAAGCTCTGTTTGACCTTCAGTTATTCTACAATTAATTGAATGCAATTAATCTGTTTCACCATTTGATGACTTGCTTATCAGATCAGTGAAATGTGGACTAATGGCTCTCAGTAGAAAGGAGGTTCTTTTTAATTGGAGGTATCGCAGCATTTACCACTGTCTGTGCTCTTGCAATTAAGAACAATTTGGAAATGCTTTTTACTATTGTCTCCTTGATTGGATTTGTGAACTATCAGACATTACAAATGATGGTACAGCCCAACATTATCAGTCAGAATTTAAAAACATCCAACAGCCAAATTACTTGCTGAGAGAAATGTTAATAGACTCATCAATTTTCCAAAATTTTTTTAAAATTTGTTTCACATGTATTGAAGATACAATCCAGCTAAAAAGAAATTACACTTACAAAATGCACCTCAGTACTTCTGCTTTCTGCAATTATAGTCTGGTCAAGTCACCACGTCAACACTGGAAGGAATTATTTTTCTTGATTAAGCGCCTTCGGTTCTCCAGAGATGAAACAAAGCAAACAATTAATCTTTTGTATTTGTCCTCTGAAGCAACCACAGAACTCAAATGCAAGATAGCAGAGGTACCTGTTAGAAGGCAGACTGCAGTAATTAGACTTGGACTGAAAATGAATGGGCTCCAGTCAGAGCCCTTAATCTGCTGAGGGTTTCTGGCAGAGGCAGGGTCATACTGGTAATGGACCCTGCAATGGAATTACATTTTTTTTAAATGGCTAAATAGCTGCAAAATAATTAACAAGGTCTGGGAATTAATATGAACTGGAGGATAGAGAATTAGTGAGAGAATCAAAGTGGAGAAACAACATTGATCTCCAGAGTTTACAGGTTACAAATTATTTAATGAAATTAAATTTGCAATTCCTGATTCTGCTGACTGAATCTGAACATTAATTAATTTAGCTATCTGCCCACGCTGGGGTAGAGAGAAACTTGATTTTTAGTTAGGCACTGTGTGTCATGTAAAATTAATAATTAATTGATATGAACTGGCAATCTGAGAAGTCAAAGAGAAGAAAATCTCTTTACACTTCAGGGGTTAGTATTGTAAAATCTTGTAAAGTGTAAAAATCCTGTTATGCCTTATTATAAAAGTAGTTTTACTTAATATACAATTAATCAAGATTCTTGATCCTTTTTCTCAAAATCAAGAGGAAAGTATTATAATTTTCTCTGTGGATGCTTATGCATTATTTCTCACTGGTTTTGGGCAACAGCAAAAGGAAAATATTCTAATTCGGCATTAAACTGGCAATCTTAGAGAAGCCTTAGCACAGAAAATGAAAAATACAGCTCAATGCATTAGGGGTTACTGCGATACAGTTGAAGTAAAGCATATTGTTATGCCAGGGCAAAGGGAGTTCAACTCTGCAGCTATATCTGACTTGAGAATAGTTGATACTGGCATTGGGTGGCTGAGTACAAGGGCTAACAAGATTTAAAATTTCATTCAGATGTTGAAATTCAAATCTTGGTTACAATGATTCATTACTCAACATCAACATTCTTCCTAAAAAAAGGGTTTCCTACTGCATGTGCCTTTCTTAAAAACATTTCATTTTGTTTTAAACGTGCCTTTTAAAGACTGCTTAGTGACATTTTGGTAAATTGGTTTATTATTGTCACATGTACCGAGGTACATGAAAAACTTGCATACCGTTCAGACAGATCAATTCATTACAACAGTGCATTGGGGTAGTACAAGGTAAAACAATAGCAGTGTGCAGCATAAAGTGTTACAATTACAGAGAGAGTGCAGTGCACGTACACAAATAAGGTGCAAGATCATAACAAGGTAGATTGTGAGGTCAAGAGTCCATCTTATCGTACTAGGGAACTGTTCAATAGTTCTATAACGGCAGGGAAAAAAGCTGTCCTTGAACCTGGTGGTATATGCTTTCAGGCTTTTGTATCTTCTGCCTAATGGAAGTGGGGAGAAGAGAGAATGTCCAGGGTGGGTGGGGTCTTTGATTTTGCTGGCTGCTTTACTGAGGCAGCGAGAAGTGTAGACAGTCCGTGTCCAGGGAAAGTTGGATTCCATGATGCGCTGAGCTGTGCCACAACTCTGCAGTTTCTTGCAGTCCCCGGCAGAGCAGTTGCAGTACCAAGCCGTGATGCATCTGGATAGGATGCTTTCTATGATAATGGTCTTCTTAAAGCAGGTGGGAACCTCAAATTGAAGCAGGGAGAGGTTAAAAATGTCTGCAAATACCCCGCCAGCTGATCTGCGCAGGATCTAAGGACATGACCGGGAACACCGTCCAGGCCAGATGCCTTCAGCGGGTTCACTCTCCGGAAGCTTGATCTTACGTCCGCAACAGTGACTGGGTTCAAGTGCATTGGAGGCTGTGGGGGTGATATTTCAATCCCTTTCTGTGCAAAACTTGCATTGAATGCATTGAGCTCATTTGGAGTACCAGCAGTGATACAAATTCCACTGAATGGGAAGCGTGATTCTCATCTGGTCACCAAACATATCTGTCATCTTCTCATCTTAACTGAATATTGCAGTGGCACATTTCAGATTTGTTTATCCAGAGATATTTAAAAGGATACTCCTGATTACTATTATGGTCCATTTATTTTCCGAGTAAGATGCAAGGCAACTTTTTAAAGAAGTACAATCATCATCATTATTTGATGCATAAAGGAAGATATTTTCATTGGGAAATATTAGTATTACAGAATTTTAGAAACTTGTGGATGCTCGCAAATCAAATATGGTATTGCTAGCTTTCCACAGATCTTAACTCGTGTCGTTGGATACAGTGCCTATGATGATTCCATAAAGAGCATAGAGAAACCAAACTAAAAAGCATTTCACTTATTTCAAATTATTCCAATGGGCTAACTCTACATGACATACCCTCTAGCATTACATTGTTCGTTGAGAAATTAATTACTGTAGCCCAATGACCTTAAACGTGCATATATCTAAGAAGTTGTTCAGTATTTAAATTCAACTTGTCATGTTTGTGAATTTCATTCGATTTTTGTATACATCTCCTTCATAAATACACATCAGATCATAATTTAGTGTCTCGGAATACAGTTTTGCAGGAAAGAGAAGTAGAATGGCTTTTGGCTTCCCTTTTTCCCAATTAACTAATGTCAGCTTGGTGCAGATATATGTGATCCCTTTTAAGATTATTATAATCTCCTTTATAAGGAAATGTATTTCTATACTCCACTAGAGGTGCTCCATAAATCTAATCTTTTCTAGCTGTTAGAACCAGTACCAGAAACATAATACAAAAATATTATGTATCCCATGCCACTGTACATGATAAGAGAGAAAATATTCCTTCTGTCTTGCTGGTCTTGGTGTTTTCTGTTGGCCCTGGAGGTAACAGGAAACTTGGGTTTAGTGTATATGATGTGGTCTGAATAGATTATAGCAAATTATTTGACAAGATTGAAAGTCATAGACTGATAAGAAAAGTAAAAGCTCTTGGGACTCCACGGAAAATATCAAGATTGGATTCAAAAGTGGCTTAGCTTTTTAGTGTTACAGTAGCAGGAAAGCTGCAGGCACTTTGTTCTGCAGGGTTCAGTGCTAGATCCCTAGCCTTTTAAAAATGTATCAGTGATTTGGACTTGCAGGTAGGAGTCATAGAATTCTACAGCACTGAAATAGGCCCTTTAGCCCACCACATCAATGCCAACCTTTTGGCTCATCTACATTAATCCCATTAGCCCACACTAGGCCTGGATCCTTGCCTCTCTAAGTGCCTGTCTGAATGCTTCTTAAACTTAGTGATTGTATCTGACTCTACCGCCTCCTCTGGCAACAAATTCCAGTCACTCCCCATAACTGAAGTCCTTCAAACAACACACAAGATATTGGAGGAACTTGGAGGGTCAGGCAGCATCTATAGAGGGAAATGGACAGTCCACATTTTGGGTTGAAACCTTTCATCTGGTCCAACCATATCCTTCCACTAATGTGACCAGAACTGCATACAATACTGCAAGTGCAGCCTAACCAGTGTTTTCTAAAGTTGCAACATAATATCCCAACTTTTATATTCTATGTCCTGGCCTGTGAAGGCAAGCTTGCCATGTACCTTCTTCACCACACGATTTATCTGTGTTGCCACTTTCAGGAAACTATGAACTTGAACCCCAAGGTCCCTCTGTTCATCAGCTTTCCTAAGTGCCCGACCATTTACTGTATATGTGCAACCCATATTTGACTTCCCAAAATGCATGGCCTGTCAGGATAAAATTCTATCTGCCTTCACTCTGTCCAACTTTCCATCTGATCTATATCCTGCTGTATGTAGCCTTACACAGCCTTCCTAGCTATGCATAACACCACCGACTTTCATGTCATCTGCAAACTTACTTATCATGCCTCTTATGTATCAATGCTTGGATGCAAACGTGTCACAAACAATGAGGGTCCCAGTACTGATTGCTGTGGTATAGCACTAGTCAAAGACTTCCAGTCAGAAAAGCATCCTTCCACTGCCTCTTCAACACTCCAATCTCCATATCCCTTTCCTCTGCGGCTAGCTCTTTTTTTCCTCTCCCATAATTCTCTATCTTCTTCCACGTTTTGTTATCTTTATTTAATTGCTGGTAAAGGAAAAGGTGCATGACTTAGTGGTGAAAGGATAATTTGAGCTGCAGGTTATGTGAAAAATGTGGCCCTCAGTCATTTCCTTCCACGTCCATTTCCACTGATCACATGCACTGAGGCATTGCTTATCCTTTCACTCGGCTGTCTCCTACCCTTCATTTGATGACTGTTCAGTCTCCCTCCAGGGTTTCTGCCTGTACCACCCTTTTGGACAGCAAATTCCAGACCCCTACCATGCTCCTGATGAAAACCTCATCTCCCCTCTAATCTTTCTACTTTAAGCCTATACTCCTTGGTTTCTGACCCTTTACAAAGTGAAATAAGTCTTTTCCTATTTAATCTTCTAGGCTCTTCAAAATGTTATACGCATTTTATGCAACATCAGAGAAGCTAGTGAGAGCACATATTACAGCAATTGAGTGGACACAATGAGGAGCTTGGAGAACAAAACCAACTCTTCCCTCTACCTTTAATGATCAAGACTTAATCCTTCTTGCCCAACAGTCTCACTGAAACTTCTCTTTTTGTATTCCTCCTGAATCACAAATCTTTGGTTAAAGCTTTTGGATCTTTCAGATCTCAGCAAAAACAAAGTGCTCATTTTCTCATCTTGAAAGCTTTTTCTCAGTTTCACAAGAACCACTCAGCTTCACACTTTGGTAAAGTTCTATTCCGAACAGGGACATGAGCTAAATTCCAGAGATGAGTTAAAAATAATTTCCTTTTACATTGAGGTAGTGTTTAATTGATTGTGGCACCAAAGAGCCCTGGTAAACTTGAAGTTACTGGGGATCCTGAAGTAAAAATAAAAGTCCTGTGCCTGGAGTTATAGTTGGAGCATAGAAAATGGTTGGAAATCAATCATCTCAGCTGCATGTCATTGCTGCAAAAAATCTTCAAGGTAGCATCTGAAGCTATCGATGGGACTAAAGAATGGAAAAATCGGGTTATTCTTTTTATTTTAAAAAGTATTCTAAGAGCACAATCTGGTGCAGTTTTAATTTGGTTAATAAAGCTGGAAATGGTTTTACCACATGTTAAGCCTCTGAATAAAATGCTTAACAAGGCTTGAAAATGTTCTCATAACTATTTTTAAATTAAGTATATTAATTTCTAACAGTTTCCCATTTCCACTCTATAGCAGAATGAATGCACTACAAGATGGAGAATCTAGTGCGAGATGGCAGTGGTGAATGCAGTCTTGAATTCTGATCATGCTCATTTGTCATTGGCATGAAAAAGGTTAATCAGTGTTCAGCAAACAAGTTTGATTATTTATTTACAATAATTGTAGTGTTTGGTGTCTTTATCAAAGCACATCTCTGGGTGCTTTACGTGTCTGTTCACTGAAGACAAAATACTCAAGATTGCGCAAAGATTGTATTTTTCACCTCTTCTAGTAAAAATGTGTCAGATTACTGTCTAAGTAAATGCCTGGGGTGCATAAAACATGTAATGGGACAACCCCAGTAAGAAAAAATCAATTGCAATTCATATTTCATAAGACTATAATTGCTTCTGAAAGTGTGACGGCAGTTTGTTTAGAGGGCTGCTCATGTTTCGACTTTCCTGCCAGCTGTTCTGAATGACAGCAAATGGGAGAGCATATAAGGTTTACTTCAATTTTCTCCCTGTGTCTGTTAGTTTAAAGGTGTGGGAGCAGTAACTCGTAGAAAAACAGACACTCCACGCATAAATCTGTAGCATTCTGCCTTAACGCTACTACATGTTTTGTTTGACAAGAGTTCATCATCTGTGAAGTTATCGATTTGCCAGCGTTTTAACCATCAAACTGGATTCATTTCAGTGACTGCAGATTCTTAAACAATCCTTCAGACATGCATGGGATCTAAACAAGTAGCCTTTTTTTTTGACAGCTGTTCAGAATCCGCTTACCAACCGAGAAGGCTCCGAACTTCATACCCTTCTTTAGACGGAGCTGTCACAAGGCTGCGGAAATGCTGCTTGTTTTATGGATTGCCATTTGGTCAACAAAACTTTGGCAGCATTGATTAACTTGACATTGAATTCAGCAGTACATTTATCACTTATGGCTGAGGTGTAGAAAATCTAATAAGAGGCAAGAAAATCCCTCCAGATTCGTACCTGATTCAGTACAGCCAAATGTGCGTGCAGTAAAAATTTCTGACTTTACAAAATATCCTGGGTCTTGGTAGTATATATTTTTTTAAAAAGTCATTTCTGTTAAAACCATGTATTCTATGACTGAGGGCAAAATAAATGTACTCAATTTAAAGAACTGACAAAATAAAGATTTGTATCCATAGACAACAACTAAAAAAGAAATTGCTGAAATGGAACTGTAGAATATTGTGCTTTTGCTTTACAAATGTAAAAATGTGCTAATACTTTTAGATCCCAATAAAGGGTGGGAGCAAGTACAAAATGAAAATTATTTTGCTTCATGAGCCCAACCTGGTTCTACCAATGGCACTTCGAAGTTTAACAGGTTCGTTTTCAGCTAAATAAGGGATTTTTTAATTGAATATGAACTTATGTTGAGGTATAGTAAATATCCTTATGGCATGTTAATAAAATACTTGTGAACAGATTTTAACTTGCTCCTAAATTTTACTTGAACTGGTAGGTTTCCCAGGTTTTGAGAAACCTACCAAGTAAACGGAGTTGAGCTTGTTCAGAAATTCAGGCAAGTAATGTCCCATTGGAATAGAAGCCTGCTTACTGCAGCTTGTCTCTTGAGAAGAATTTGTCAGGTTGGATGTCCTCCAACATTTGCTATTTGCATAAAGGCCTTGGAGGACAATAAAAAAGATTTGGTTCCATCATGGTAAAAGTTATAGTCTTTAGGAAAAAAGCAACCATTATTCAGTCTTCAAATAGTTCTATCACGGAAGAACATATTATCAAAGATAGTTAAAAATTTTTTCATCAGCTACCTGTTTCTTCAACTCAGACTAAGAGATCTTACCTATCCCCCAGTCATCTTCCTCTGTAAGCTGTACTATCTGTGGCGACCTTTTCCTCTCCTCTGCAGCCTGCCAGCTCTCTTACAGGGGTCACAAAAGTGACCAAAGGGAAGATTTTCACCGGGATGCAGTGCTTTCTCTGAGATTGGCTATGAGATATTTGAATCATTTTGCATAAGGGTGGGGTAAAGGTTAATTAGTAGGTGATGAAATGTGTAGAAAATGACAATGAACAAGGCTGAAAGATGAATCATGGTAATGAACGATGTGATGGAGAACACTTATCAAGGCTGATTGAGAAGTTTAAAACATGCAATATAATTGGATCAGTGTGCAATCACTTTTCTTGACCAGGTGATGCAGTCTTTTCTATATTGTATCCATTACCTGAGCACAGCATTACTGCTGCTAATTTTCTCAATGAGAGCAACTGATTTCTTCCTTCCATTGTTAATGAAAAATGTAAACCACCTCCTCCTCTTCCTCCACCAATGCATCATTAGAACTGGAGCTGTCCTTGTTCCATAGCTGCCATTCTCCCTGAACTGCAACATTCATTTGTGAACCATTTGAATTCAGCGGAGTTTGCATCATATCACTATGGATAATGCTGCTGCACAGCAACTTGTGGGGGGAAAAACTGGAAGACAAAAGTAATTGATTCACTTGTGTTCTGATTGCAGATTCCATTCTACTTATTTGATGTGTTTCCTGGTTGAATGCCACCTCCAGATTAATATCCAGGCCACTTGGTGTGGAAGGCACTTCTGCACTACAACACAACAAAGTTGAATGTATAAAACTGAAGTGCTTATCCATTGTTTATAAAGATGTCGAGTCACTGCACTGGCATAAAGTATTAATGCCTAGCTCTCTGCCCTCAACCCCCAGCCCGTATGAGTATTAGTTTATGAACTGGTACAAAGCAATATGTAGGGCAGAATTTAGTAGAATTATTACACATTTTAAATATAAAAAGGTTACACACCATTCTTTTGAGCCTTTAAGGATCACCAGCATATCCATTTAACGCTGGCATATCTGTCAGAGTATTTATGCTGTATACTTGGTTCATTCATACCTCAAAATTGTAATTGCACACTAGTGCATATTAAATCTACCCTCATCACCCCACTCAAAATCTGTCCTCTGTTTTTATTAACCACTGCCCCATTTCTGATCTCTTTAACCTCTCCAATTTCTTTGAATAAATTTGTAGCCTTCCAAATTTTTGCTAATCTTTCATAGAACAACTTGTTCAGCTTGCTGGTACTGCCACTATGCCAAAATGGTTCTTATTAAAGTCACTGAAAACTTTTTATGCAACTGTAACATATGTTACAGAGTAATCATTCTCTCCTTGTTCTGTTTAATCTATCTGCAGCTGTTGACATGGTTGATCTCACATTCCATGATTTCCAACTGAATTAGGTCATACCTCCCTGTTTCCAATTTTCTTTATTCGTTTGTAGTCAGCGAATCACCTATGATGGACTTCTTCCCCTGCAGATGCACCATTACCTCTGCTGTTCTTAAGGAGCTATCACTGGTCACCTACTATTTCTCATCCATATGCTGCCCCTTGGCATTGTTATCTGAAAACCCACAGCTTTATTTCATCCCCAATTTTCTCGACCCTTCCACAGCCTTCACATTGTCAGACTGCTTGTCCAATATTATAGGAACAGAGATTTCCTAAAGATTGAGACTGCCAAATTCAATGTATATGCCACATCACAAACCCATTCCCTGGTTGATGATTCCATCCCACTCTTGGCAATTGTCTGAACTGCCTGAAACCAAACTAGAGGACTTACAAAAGTGCCAGTGAATCTGTGGAGCACAAACTAGTTAAACTACAGGCCTGCACCACTTAATAAATTTATGTTCTTGGACATAATATTTGGCACAATCCTACTGTTTGTACAGTCAACAGTTACAGTATCCATATGTTATGATTGAGCAAAATATGCTCAATGCATTATAGAAATATGAGCTGTTTCAAGTTTCACTGTTATTTTATCCTGTATTTATATTGTTACAGAATTGTAAATTATTGGCTTTGATGATTCCACATACACACTTCATTTTATGTCTTGTCCAATATGATTTGACATAACCCTCCAGTTTTGTGTGTACAGCTGGAATATTTAAATGCTATAATGGGGCCAAATACAGTCCAATTTCAAAGCATTGTGGATGTGTTAGCACTGTTTTCAATTTCCACTAATATTATTTTATTCATATCTTTATAAAATTGTAAATTATTAGTCATGATGATTATCAAGTATGTGTTGTCCCGTCTTGGAGATTAAAATCTATATGAAGTTGGGAGGAAGCATATTTTATATTGCAGGTGGGGTAGAAGTCTTGTTGCATTGCTGAGAGAGGAAAGTAAGTGTTTTAATAGTATTGGCAAATTGGTTTACATACCCTCTCTATAGTGGAGTTAGAAGAGAACTTCTAAATTTGGTATTGGATTACTTTGGTCTGTGGAAAAGTTGTGCCAGAACATTGGAATATAAGAAGAGGTCGCCTTTAGCTGTGGCACTATTGGGGAGGATTTACTACCCAGAAGTGGAATCAGAAGAACAATTACAGGGTACAGCTAGAAAAAGTCCCATTCATACTTACAACCAGAAATGCCTAGAACTTCTTTAAAGTGCTGACTGTGCATTTGCAGCATTAAAAGACATCCAGATCTGGGAAATTCAGATATCATCCACCTGCTTGGTACTTTAGGTTTGTTATATGTATCATAGATCCAGCTAGAAAGAATACAGATGAAAACTTTAGAATCATTTAGGAACTGGATTCTGAAATAGGTTGGTCCAGGTGAACCTCATTCAGGATGACTGGGTGGGGGCTGCGAGTTAATGAGAATACAGGAAATATAAAAAAGAGAATTAAGGTAAGATTAGTGGGTGGTTGATGGTCAGCACAGTCTTGGTGGGCTGAAGGGCCTGTTTCTGTGCTGTACCTTTCTATGACTATACAGTAAGCTAAATTGCCTTTCTAATTGTGATGATCTTGATTGCCTACCTTGTAACTGCATCAATCAGTTTATCTGTTATACTCAATTTAATTACTCTTGCTTACCTTTTGTTCTTTTAATGTGACAGAAGTGTTCAATTCATTTTATTTTTTTACATTCTAAATTGTGATAGTAGTCACATGTATTTAAACATAATGTATCTAAAATTATTGCCACAAAGCTTTCACTTCAAATATACCATCTCTATTCACCTTTACTAGTTCTTCCTTTGTTAGTTTCTTTAACTGCTGGCACTTACCTTCAGTAATGGATGCAAAATGATAATATGATCACTTTTGCCTAAAAGAAGCATCGCTTCGCATTTGTAGATCAATTCTGATTTACTGCTAAATAGGACATGACACTTGATCTAGGGCTCTGACTTGCATGCTGTATCAGTAAGTGTCTCCAGCTCCCTCTGTAAACATATCTCTTCCTCTCAATGCCTCACTTTATTGCCAGATAATTGAAATTGCACACAATCACCACTCTACCTTTTCTGACATCTTCCCATAATTATCTGTATGGATTAACATTGGTTTCTTCAGTATGTGCCAATGTACATATGGTTTCCTCCGGGTGCTCCGGTTTTCTCCCACATTCCAAAGATGTACTGGTTAGGAAGTTGTGGGCAAACTATGTTAGCGCCGGAAGTGTGGCGACACTTGCGGGCTGCCCCCAGAACTTTCCACACAAAGACGCA
>JAUZTB010000118.1:70786067-70797508 GCA_034780895.1 Rhynchobatus australiae | reverse complement strand
GTTGAATGCCTTAATGCACGTGTGGGCTTCTCCATGCATTATTGCATGAACTGTGCTGAAGGAAGATGATGTGGAGCACATACTAAGTGCCAGATCATGTTGAAGGATTTCCCAATGAAATTAATTTGGGTGCTGCACATTAACATTGTGGCATGTGATACACATTTGTCACCAATTTACCCACAAGATGGGAATCAAACAGAAGTTACCCAAGGTGTTGGAGGTGGCTGGTGAAATTGGCCATATCAAAGGCTGCAGAGGGGTTGAGGGGAATCAGAAATGATAATGCACCACTGTCACAGAGGATGTTGATTGAGCTTTGGCTGGGATTACTTCAAAAGTGAATCAGGAGAAAAGGTAGAAATGAGTAAGGGTTTGTGCTGCTTCACCACAGATCCTCGACTGAGTTTACAACATGAATCTGGATAACTTTTGTAGAAAATTAATCTCAGTTTCTCATTGTAACATTGGTGTAACAATATGCTCCACTGGTGAAATTAGAGCATGTCAAGGATATTTAATTATTTTTCTTTTGTGCAACCTAGCAAAGATTAGAGAACTAAAAAGCAGAATCTGCAATTATTTATACAACTTCTTTTTATCCACCTTTATCATAGAAAATCAATATTAGGTGCTGCTTCTAAATTCCAGTTGCCGAGTGAACCTTTATCTACACTTTAATCTGACCTTTCTGAGATTAGCTATATTGTACTAAAACACATATTAGGGCTCTTGTAAAAAGACTCAAATCCTATTACATTGATCATGTTGGACCTAGAAAACCAATTGTAACATCATTGAAAGTTAAAATGTGTATGGTTTTCCAGTCTGCCAATCCATTTTTGCTTTTCTATAATCTCATCCCTTAAGAAATAAATTTGCAGGTATAATGCTAACGCAGTCATTTTATGCAGTATGTAAAGTTTAAGTAAGTGGATTTGCCTTTGGAAGTTGGCTTTTAAATTGAACACTAGTAAAAAGTATTAGGAAAAATTTGAAATGATTGCTATTTACTGTCAGTTTTCCTTACTCTGCACCTGGAGACGAGTTCTGCTGACTAGCACTGTGATTTAAATGGAAAAATATTTGAAATCCAGTGCATTAATAATTAAGATGGTTTAAGAATATTTTATCAAACCATATTTTACAGCTGCATATATGTGTTCTGCTGTATTTGTGGAAATACAGCATTAATTGTACAAATCTTTGAGATAAATTAACAAGTTTATTTTTCTGAGGTTCCTTAACACTAACTCAGTCTTTATGAAGTTTTAACATGGTTCTATGTGGAATCATCAAAAAATATCTCAGTGAATCAAATTATTATTGAAATTTATTTCAAGTTATTTATTTGCTGAACTAAAAATATACACAATTTTATTAGCTCTTGGCTTGGTGGTAAATATAGATCCACAAAACTGAGTTACTCTTTACTCATAATGAAGCTTACTCCCAACTTCCTCCTGTGTAGAAACATAGGAAAAAAAAGGAGCAAGAGTAGGCCATTTGGCCCTTCAAGCTTGTCCTACCATTCAACACAATTGTGGCTGATCCTTTATTTCAATACCATATTTCTGCTCTTTCCCCACACCAAGCTGTCTTTTGTGTCTAGAGATCTGCCTGCCTCCTTAAATATATTCAGCAACTTGGCTTCCACAGCCTTCTGGGGCAGAGAATTCCACAAGTTCACCACCCAATGAATGTAGAAATCTCTTCTCTTCTCAGTCCTAAACGTCCTACCCCATATCCTAAACTGGTGACTCCTGGTTCTAGAATCTTGAGCCAGAGGAAACTTCCTCCTTGCACCCATCTGTCAAGGCCTGTTAAAATTCTGTATATTCCAATGAGATCCCCTCTTTTTCTTTTAATGAATACAGGTTTAGTCCACCCAATCTCTCCTCCTACGACAATCCCACCATCCCAGGAATCACTCTGGTGAACCTTCACCATGCTCTCTCTCTATAGCAAGTATATCCTTTCTTAGGGAAAGAGCCTGAAATGGCATATAATACTCCAGGTGTGGTTTCACTATGGCCTTATTTTTAAATTTAAATTTTTAAATTTTTAAAAAAAATTTTATTTACAGCGTGGTAACAGGCCCTTCCGGCCCAACGAGTCCACACCGCCCATTTTAAATCCCCAAATTAACCCACCCGTACGTCTTTGGAATGTGGGAGGAAACCGGAGCACCCGGAAGAAACCCACGCAGACATGGGAGAACGTACAAACACCTTACAGGCAGCAGCGGGAATCGAACCCGGGTCGCTGGCACTGTAATAGCGTTGTGCTAACCACTATGCTACCATCCCAATTCACAAATGGTAAAAGGTATAACTGCGGAAAGCTTTTTGGAAAGAATCTTAGACTTCATTAGGGAACAGTAAATGGTTAGGCCTTGTTGTGGCAGACTTAACCACGAAAAATGGTTCACATGGACAAAGATGGCACAAGTGGTCAGTCAATGAGAAGAACACAGCCCAAGTGGTCAATCAGGAACCATATCATGCACCAGAGCAAAATAGAGATAAAGAGCAGGAGGTGTAAACATCACCAGGAGTCAATGATCTCATGAGGCAACTCAAGTAAGCACATTTAGATCAGAATGACCAGCTGAGGAATGATTGTACAGAGTAACTATCAGCTAAGTTGGGGATCTCTCGGTAGAATGGTTCAAGTGATGAATAATAGAGCATTAATACTATGGTTGAAATTATAACACACAAACCTGAATAAATGTACTTGATTAAAAGACCTGAGTCATAAATCACAAAGTTAAACTTCTATCGGACAGAAGCATTAGAAAGAAATGTGGTTGGATGTGCAAATGCCACAACATCTAGCCAATCGGTAACTCCCACCCTCACTGACAAGTTGCCAGCTCTTTTGCAGACACTATATTATGATTCATGGTTTGGATTTTATTTTATTTCAAATCCTTTTAATGTTGTTAATTAAATTCAAAAATATAGGTATGCTTCAGTAAATTTGATATTTTCTGTTTTAAAAAGATCCTTAAATTTTTTTCAACTGTTTAGAACTGACTCTGATTATGACAGACAATGTAAAAGAGTGCAAAAGGCCTTTGAACATGAGTTATCAGAAGGCCATTATGGTAATCCATTGCAGGACCTTACTTTCAACTAGCTATAGCCTAGTCACTGACTGAAGTTTGTTTCACTTTGTGGAAGGTGTGCACCAACATGCTGAAAGGAACAGCACAGCCTTTAAAGTTGGGTGCCATAACAGAGCGAATTCAAGGGGGCAAATCTGAGAGGTGGGCAATGCTCATTGAGATCCAGTCCATTAGCATTCTAAATAAAAGCTACAAAAATGTGCTTTTGTTAAAACATATCCAATGTGAAGAACAATCTTAAAGCACATGGTAGACATCCAATTTCATTCTACCTTTTCTAGAGTTAATAGATTGATCTCCGATTGAAGTCGAATTTCAGGCTTGCTGCTCTGCTGCTCCTTGTACTGATGGAACTCCTTCTCAAGCAGTTTATACTTCTGTTCTGCTTCATGGAGCTGGATAGGATTCATGGAAGTAGAAAAAAAGACTTAAGAAACCAAAGGAAGTCAGCTTATCCTTTAGACACTAAACAGATGCTCTAAAAATTCGCATTCAAAATAAATGGACTTTTAACTCAACCAAAGTACATGCAGACAACAGCAAGAGATCTGAACACTGATCAAGCTCTGATTTAAAAATGAGTGAATAATTTCATTGTTTACATCCTGCTGACAAAGCAGGCGGCGATACAAAGCAGCGACACATAACAGGCTAATCCTTCTGTAACAGATCATTATTTATCCATCTATTCAGTTAACACTTTTCTGGTTGTTTATACGTTACTCCCACTGAGATTTATAAGGACGGTATCTGATTGTAACATTAAGAAGTCCAACTAATAGACTGAAAACTTCACTTTCAGATGTTATTCCTCTGGAATTTTTTTTAAGTCAAAAGATAAGCATAACTGAAAGCACAAGAAATTTATCGATTAATTGTATAATTCTCAATATCTCTGACCTTATAATCTACACAATGAATTCCAGAAAAGAATCTGCTTTTGAACTCTGACAATAATTAAAAATTAAAATCAAAATAAATGCAGTTTGCAGAGAGAAAAAAATGAAGTTTACAGAAAGTTATTGGCAATTGGACAACAGAAATGTTTCTGATTACAATCCAAAAAGTAGATGATCTGAAATATGCATCATGGTTAGCGTGGTATCTCAATATGTTTTAAACATTATTTCAAACAGTAATGCAGTTGGAAAGAAACCTCTGACATTTACAGCAAACTTATATAACTATTTGCCAGCCTTGAAATCCATAAAGGATCAAAAGTCTGGATTTAGTTCAAAACAATTAGGAGGTTTAATTTTAAGAAGTACTTGATGAACAGCTTGATATTTTATTATCCAATGTCAAAATACCATAATAAACTGACAGTCAAGGCAATAAAATTGTAAGGCTAGGACAATTCTAATTTTTTCAGGTGTAACCTGAGTAACAAAAAACTTAAAGAGTAGCACAAGACCTAATGTCTAACTATACAAGCTGTCAAATAAAACCCATGAAATAGCAACTACATGGGGAAATAAAAGGCATCTGATCCAATTGATACACAATAGTACAAGGCTTTGTTCCAACCAACAACTTTTTTTTAAAGAAAAGAATAATTATTAATTAGAATTTTATTGCTTCATCTTGTGTCATCTTTTCCTTGTTGCATGGAAGGGAGTTTTCCTGATAATTACAAAAGGGTCCCACCATTACTTAATAGATTTTTGTTGACTCGGTAACCAAATATTAATTCTTTAATCAAAAGAGCCTACAAAGTGCCTCAAACAAAAACTTCAGTTAATTTTATATTCATCCCAACTTTAAGCATGAGAACTCCTTTACACTCCTAATATGGCATGGGATCTTAAACATAGGTCCTGAAACAGAAAATGATGAGTATAAATGGTGCAATGCACACAAAATGCTGGAGGAACTCAGCAGGTCAAGCAGTATCTATGAAGGGAAATGAACAGTTGACATTTCAGGCCAAGTCCTGATGAAGTGTTAATTTAAAGTCCTGATGATGAAGTTCATTTCCCTCCACAGATGCTGCCTGATCTGCTGAGTTCCTCCAGCATCTGCAGTCTCTTGTGCCTCATAGTGCAAATGGCTGCTTGATGGTTGGCATAGACTCAGTGAGCCAAAGAGCCTGTTTCCATGCTGTATGACTCCACAAAAAACTGTGAACCAAGACAACAGAATACTACACTGAACCATAAATCTAGATTGTATGCTTGAATCATGGAGTGAGATTGGAATTCCTATTCTGAGCGGCAAGAATGCTGCCTCTTTTTCTTGGTGATTTCTTGGTAGAGATAGAGGATAAATGCAATGTTTTTTTGATTAGATGTTAGTCTTTTGAATTAATCTATGCACCCACAGTCAATGAAGAAATGATGAATGCTACTCTGGCATTCTAAGCATGATTTCTTTCTTGAATAGGCAATGAAGATGAGAACATCTTGACATCAAGGGTCAGACTAAGTAAATGAAACATTTCAGAGAGATTTGAACAAATAACAACAATTTCCATTTTTACCAGAGCAAAACTTTCCAAACAAAATTTAACATCGTGCCACATAAGGAAAGTTCGGGATAAATGGCCAAAAGCTTGGTCAGAGATAATACTTAAGGAAATGTTAGAAGCAGGAAACAGGAAGCAAGACAAGGCATTAAGAGAAAAATTCCAAGGCTTGGAGCCTTAGCAGCTGACAGAACTAAAGGAAATAAATTCAGTGATGACAAGAGGCCAGAAGTGGAGGAGTGTAACTATCTCAGAAAATTTTGGGGTTAGAGACAAGCAGCAGTCTTGGAGAAACTCAAGTTTAGAAGTAGAATAAAAGGAGGTCAGGAGGATGCACATTGGAGGAGTTAGGTCTAGCAGTAAAAAAATACAAGTAGGGGATTCAGCAGCAGATGGGCAATTATATGATAAGTAACCAGACAAATTAGATGTAAACCAGAAAAGGAAATATGCCAGAAATAATACATCTTAGAATTATTAGTGCAAGGCACAGCCATAAATGCGATAAAATTATTTTTTTTTATTTGAATGACAAGCTGGATGAGCACAGTAAAGAATGATCACAAGCAATTTAGGTGAAGGGTCTCAACCGAAACCACAACCATCCATTTCCCTCCACAGATGCTCCTCGACCCACTCTGTTCCTCCAACATTTTATTACAAGTAATTTAGACTTAGTTCTGTCTTAAAAATTTACCTTTGATTAGCACTTTTCTCCTTACCTGCTGCTGTAAACGCAACTTATCATCTTGTAACTGATTCAACTTCAGTCTTTCCAATTCCACCTGATGGGCAGCATCTGCAGTGGAGCGTCGTGTGGCATCTTGCATTTCTCGCAAGTTCCGATCATGATCATCCTGTAATTCTTTCTGCAGCCTCTGGAGCTTCACACAGAATAAAATCAAGACTTTATTTTGAAAGCTTTCCAATAAACATAAAACGGCAAACATGACCACTGATGGAACGGTTATACATGCAGCATGTCCACACATTCCAAAATGGTTAGTTGAACAGTCTTCTCAAACTACAAATTACAATCCCAGACATTGTAGGGATGCTGGTTCCTATTCTCCCACCTCACCACAAAACATACAATAGATGGCCTTACAATGGCTCTAAATTCAACATCTGTAGTTCAAATACTGAAATAAAAACAGAAAACGCTGGGTATATTCAAAGGATCAGGCAGCATCTGTGAAGAGAAATAGAAAGGTCATTTCCATTTTTCTTTCAGATTTCCAACATATGCAAATTTTTGCTATTCCATTACTGAATGATGGGAAGAACAATATTGATAAAACAAACTTGAAAACTAAAAAAAACATCCTAATGGGTTTCTTGCTCAACTTCTTAAATCATGAAGAAATGGTTTAATAATTTTTCTTGTTAAAACCATAGCTGCTAATGGAGTGAATGTACAAGAGGTCAAAAATTAGAGGAAAGCACAGATTTTGGAGGGCTGTAGAACTGTTGGACTTGAATAATGGAGAGGAGAAAACCACAGAAATATTTGAAAACAAAGATGAAATTTTAAAAATGACCGACTGATAGAAAAGGAAGCTATTGAGGTTTGCAAGTAGAGGTGTAATGGGTAAAGTAGTAGAGCCAAGTTAGGATACAGGCAGCAGAGTTGATATAATTGGCATAAGTTGATAAAAGACAGCTTAAACAAGATAGATGTATTCAACAATAACTCTCAGGCATAGATTCAGTGGCAAACCTAAACTGTTCATCGTCAAGAGCAAGGTAAAGTGTCAATGGATTCAACTGGCACCCTAGCCAGGTTTTCAAATGAGGATTTGGTGATTACCCTATTTTTACTTCATCATGATGATGCACCAGGAGGCAGCCTTGCAGCTAACTATCAGGTACTTCAAATAATTCAAATAATTACACTTCCCAGAACAACAAAAAGATTCCAATTTTGAAATATAATTTCAGTATGATTAAAGTATTGAAAAACTGTCCATGAGCAATGGACAATACAGATACAGGAAATTGCTCTTTCAAAACTTGAAACAGAAGACAAGTCATTCATCAAAAAGTAAATGCTGAAGCTAGAACATTGAAGACTTAGTTTTTTTCCCTATGCAATGTGACGAATGTACTAGCTTTCTAAGAAAAAGGTGAAAATGACTTCATAATTCCATACTATTGATTTGTTGCAAAAGAAAGATTTGATATTTCAGTTTCATTTTTTAAGGGATCACAATATGGGAATATGATGTAGGCTACAATGCAACACTGTGTTATCATCCATATTGCATTTATTATACAAAATGCTGAATAATTTTCAAACAAAGAATACTCAAATAATAATCCAAGAATTAGTTCTGATCAATAACATGTTTTATATTATGGCTGATAAGTTTTCCATCAAGGACTTGAATGCAACATTCAGGTTTGCATCTCTCAAAAAAATTAACACACTAGATTAAAATCATAACAGTGCCATATTTAGTGACTTAACAAATAACAACAGCAGAAAAGATGAAGGAAAATCTTCCTGTAGCTAACTTCCAACTATAACACATGCTCAATTTCATTAAAATTTACTTTAAGACTATACATCAAACTAAAATCTGTAGCCTCTACATCGGCAAGAGCAAGCATAGACTAGGCAACCTAGTTCTTCCAGCAGTTTATTTTTTGATCAAACTAAAACCATATTTGCCTATTCAGGATGCAAAACAAAATCACAATTTCATACACAGGATGAATCTTTAGTATAAAACATAGCCCATGTATCCATGTGATGGATCGACAGTGTAACGTATCCATGTTTGCCTATGACAGAAATCCAGGTGGGAAAAGCGAACTATGAGGAGGATGCACAACAGAAGTCTGGAAAGGGATACAGTCAGCTTAAGTGAATCAATAAGTGCCACATTGGAGTGTAATGCAGGAATACATAGTTCCATTTTATTTTGAAAAACAAGCAATTATTAAAAACTAGTATTGAGCGATCTAATGTCCTTTAATGCAAAAGACAAGGACAAATACATGAACACTCAGAAAACAGGTCAAATAGTATGTTACCCATAATTACCATGGGGTTGGAGGAATTTTTGGTGCTTTGTAAAAATGCTTAGGCAAAAATCATATTGGTGTAAAGTTTAGTTCTCCACTTCTAATAAAGGAAATATTTGCTTTAGAGACACCACAATACAGATTTAGATTATTTTTGCAATGAGAAAACTATCCTCTGAAGAATGTTTTAAGCAGAATTGCCCCTTGCTGATTAGAGTTTAGCAGAATGAGAGGGCCTCACTGAAACTCACTTGACAGTGCAGATGTGAGAGGTCATTTCCTTTAAGTGGAGAGTCCTGAATCAGTAGAGACCTGAACTCACTTCAATAGGTCTACAGCAGACGTTACCTTGATGGCTCTCCACTCTGTTCTGGACCATCTGGACAACTGGAATATATACATCAAGCTGCTGTTCATTGACTACATCTCTGCTTTCAACTGTTTCCCCCTCAAAACTTATCATGAAGCTCCAAGACCTGGGCCTCTGTACCTCCCTCTGCAATTGGATCCTCAACATCCTCACTGGAAGATGGATCAGAAACCTCATCTCCTCCTCAATGACCAGCGACACAGGTGGATCTCAAGGCTGCATGCTTGACTCTCTTTATACCTACGACCGCATGATTAAGCACAGCTCCAACCTCATCTACAAATTCGCCGAAAGACACCACTGTTGTTGGCAGAATCATGGATGATGACGAGGTGGCGTACAGGAATGAGACAGGTCAGCTGGTTGAGTGGTGTCATAACAACAACCTTGTGCTCAACAGCAGCAAACCTAGAGAGTTAATTGTGGACTTTAGGATGCGCAAGTCAGGCAAACATGCACCAGTCCTCATTGAAGGGTCATTGAAGTCCTCATTGACGGTGGGGTGTGGGGTGGGAAGATAAGAAAAAAACCAAGAATATAGGGATTAGCCAGGAAAATGAAGAGGATCAGTCGTAATCTTGCTAAATGTCAGACCAGGACCAAGGGGCGATGCAACCTCCTTTTTTTGTTCTTTTATCAAGAAGTTGAGATGGCAGACATCACCTATCCCTCCAACCCTTCAAATCTGCTCTACCCATCTCTATTCAAGACAATGAAAGAATACTCAATTGCCCAAATGGTCCAAGAACAGCACCCAGGAATTTCAACATCCATGAGAGAACAGTTCATTTCATTAGCACCCCTTCATTAAGCTCCAATCAATTCCCTTCATTACAAAAAGAAAATAGTTGTAATATCCACAGTTGCAAAGCACTGTAACACCTCACCAACTGGACTACAGAAACAAATTCCACTCTAGCTTCTAACCACTCAAGGACAAAAGCAGCAAGATCACAAGAATATAAGCTCCAAACCATGCATCACGTTGACCAAGCTATGCACTACTATTCGTCCATTAATGAATACCCAGAAATACCCTACCTATCAAGGCCTACAGCAATTCAAAGAACTCCACCACCAGCTATCAGAATAAAGGTACGGAATAATTGTTTTGATGTTACTACTCAATTCCCAATGACTCGAGCCTTCTTGCCTCTAAGGTATCAAATTCTGAAACAGAACTGTACCATAATCACAATACAACTAAAAAAAAATCAACTAAAAGCTAACAATAAATGTTAATGACTTTTAGCACAGAAATAAATTTTAAACACAATTACCTCTATTTCACCATTAGCAAGGTGGCGTTCTCTTTTTTCCAAATTAGCCAATGTTTGTTGTAGTTGCTCCTCTAGCGCAGCATATTCAACCACCTGCCATCAATAAAAAGACATGCCGATGCAGAATTTCTTTCCAATGGCAAATACAATCCACAACACATTGTAATATACTTTACAGAAACAGAACGTTCATTTAACAGAATTTGATTAACACAATTATTTTAATTGTTAATACTTTTAACTGTTCATTGATAGAATGTGTTTATCACCAACAAGGCTAGTGTTTACTGCCCTGATGAATGTCCTACAGCAATATTTTGGAGGAGAAAATGAAAGACAAGTGCCCAACTACTAATACTTTGAAAACTTCTTATTCACCAGATGCCTTGACAATAAGGAAGTAAGTAGAGAATGAACATCAAATCTTCTTGCAATTCCTAACCCCAGCAATCCTTAACAGCCATTCAGGACCGAGTTGGTAAACCAACTACTTATAAAACACAGTATTCTTGTAATTAACAGTAAAATTGCACCATGCTTTTAAACTATGAAAATGCAGATCAGTGTAGGGAACCAGAAATAAAAGAAATTCAAGCTACTTTGCTACCACACAACCTCGCCTCCTGCTCCCCTTACCTTTTTCTTCACAAGAGCTTCCCTTTCTCTGTCTCTCTTCTTCCATTCCTCAGCAAGGGTTTGCATGTGCGCTAGCTCTTTTTGTTTCAGCTATTAGCAAAAAATATATTTCAATGTGTTAAAATTATGTAGACAACATACCAAGTATTATAATTTGTAAGAGAAAGAATTTTGCCCTTCAGAGTCATAGTTATACAGCATAGAAACAGGCCTAATGGCCCAACTTGTCCATACTGACCAAGCTGCCTTCCTGAGCTCATTCCATTTACCTGCATTGGGCCTATTTGCCCCAAAACCTTTCGTATCCATGAAACCATCAAATGCCTTTTAAACATTCCAATTGTACCTGCATCTACCACTTCCTCTAGTAGTTAGTTTCAAATACTTATCACCCTCAGGGAGAAAAACCTGCTTCTCTGATCTCCTTTAACTCTTCCCACGCTTACCTTAAACCTATGCCCTTTAGTTTTAGATTCCCCTATCATGGGAAAAAGACCGTGGCTATTCACCTTTTCTATACCCCTCACG
>JAUZTB010000118.1:70599027-70609399 GCA_034780895.1 Rhynchobatus australiae | reverse complement strand
TTCTCCTTCTATTGCTACCACATCCTTCCAGTGGTGCGGTAACCAGAACTGTACACAATACTCCAAATGCGGTCTATCCAAATGCAACTCTTCTACTCAATGCCTCATCCTATGAAGGCAAGCAGACCAAATGCCTTCTTTACCACTCTGCCTACCTATGTCACCAAGGTCAATAACACTCCCCAGTGCCCTGACATTCATTATTTAACTTCCCAAAATCCATTTCTTCACACTTGTCTGAGTTAAATTTAATCCCATGTGTTCTAACCTTTCATTCCAGTCTACTATGCAGGACCTTGTCAAAAACATGGCTAAAGTCCATGAAGATAACGTCCACTGCCTTGCCCTCGCCAAATCCTCTTGGTCACCTTCAAAAACCTCAGTCAAATTCATGAGACGTGATTTCCCACACACAAAGCCTTGCTGACTATCCATAATCAGTCCTTGCCTTTCCAAACGCAAATAAATCCTGGCTCAGAATACCCTCCAGTAACTTTCCCACCACTGATTTAAGGCTAACCAGCCTGTAGTTCCCTGCAGTCCTTCTTAAATAATGGCATGGCATTAGTTGCCTTCCAGACTTCTGGAACCTCAGCTGTGGCTAAGGAAGATACAAATATCTCTGTCAGGCCCCCAGCAATTTTTTCCCTTACTTCCCATAACATTTTTGGATACATTTGGTCAGTCCCTGGGGATTCAGCCACCAAAATGCACCTCAAAACTGCTAACACCTCCTCTTTTGCAATCTCATTATGCTTCAGGACATTACTGTTCTCATCCCTGGATTCCCGAGCTTCCAGGATCTTCTCCACTGTAAATACCAACGAGAGGTATTAATTTAAGACTTTGCCAGTCTCCTGTGGCTGCACACGTAGATGTCCACACTGATCCTTCAGGGGACCTACTTTATCCTTAGTTATCCATTTGCTCTCAATATACTTATGGAATCTTTTAGGAATCTTCTTTACCTTATCTGCCAAGGATATCTCTTGTCACCTTTTTGCCCCCATAATTACCTTCTTAAGTGTACTCATGCATCCTTTCGTACTCCTCACGGGACTTGCTTGATCCCAGCTACCTATACCAGATACATGCCTCCTTTTTTTCTGACCAGAGTCAGAATATGAATATCCCTCATCAACTAAGGTTTCCTACTCCTATCAGTCTTGCCCTTCACTCCAACAGGATGATATCACTGAGACTGCCCAGATCCTTGACTAATCTGTCTGTGTACTGCTCTAATCCTTCTGTCTGCTTCTCACCCATGTCTCTTTCTCTCTGTGCGTGCTCCAGCTGTTCCTTATATCTATCCACCTCTGCCTGCACACTGTTTAACTGTTCTCTGTTCCTATTTGTTTCCTTTGGCAGCTCTGCATACCATGCATCCCCTGTTGTACCTGACACTCAGTTCTCTCATACAGATATTCCCATATTAATTCCAATAACAAATAAAGGACAAGGAATGAAATAAAAGAGGATATCCATGAGTTCTCCTCTTTGTGCCTTTCCTAAGGTCACAAAGATTCTCTATGTTTTCTTCTAAAAGTTTTACAGTTTACCTTTTGCATTCAGGTCTATGACATATTTTGTATTAATTTTCTGTGTTCACATGATTGTAAATAATTTCCCATCTTTTGACAATTGGGTTCCCACCACAAACAGGCATCAATTTGTGGAACTCAGCCATATCTGCTGTGCACATATAAACATTTGGTAACTTCATTGTTTTGTCCATTAATGTCACCAATGCTAAGTAATGTATCTGGAACCTTGCATGTAGCAGTCAGTTGTTCATGCTTTTCAATCCAGAAGAATACATTAGGTTGCCTAACCAATCAAGAGTGTTGTGCCTTCCTTCCACTCGTACAAAGCCTCAGGTTCTGCTGAATCACCATTGTATGCTTCCTTGTATTGTGGAGCACAGTACAGCATCTAAGATGATTGTGGGTAGTTTCAGGCATCAAGGGCCTAATTGGGGGTGGTGGGGTGTCATCTGTTGGCCAGAGATTGGCACCATGTTGCTTGTGGCACGATGGATGGTGAGAAGGTCCTTAATGGGCAGGTTGGGAGTTTGCAGAACAATTAGGGGGTTGGGACGTAGTGGTTAAGGGGTGTGATCAGTGGTTGGGAAATGGTATTATGGAAAGGTAGCCCAAATGATATAACATGAATAAAGAGGCACCTGAAAATGATCCCAGCCCAGAATAGTACTATTAAAATCCAGTTGTCCCCAGTTAACAAATGACAGCCATTCTAGTACCATCTGGACCAATTTTTCAGATGATGCTCCAAAGGAGTGTTATGAGGACTGACATCATTTGATGCATGTATGGTGTGGAAAGTGCAACTCATGCCAGGAATTGCCCAGTCAAATTTCTGGGGGATGTGAAATGAATCAGAGAAGACTGTTGCACTTCACTTTGGTAATAGGCACTTTCAATTCCATAGTGCTGAAATAAACAGTGGATGGAATTTCCAGCCAACATATCTCAGCAATGAGCAGATTGTTACTTTTCTCCCTCGTAGAGCTATGAAGGAAGGGGACTTGGGAAAAACAACTGCAATGATTCATTATCACTGTTAAGATTACTGCTGAAAATACACCTGAAATTCTTTGCAGTGCATTCTGTTTAAGCCTCCTTAGCAATAACAAATAAATTACCTGTCATTTTCTTTTGATGTAGATTGAGTGTCAATTATTGATGCGATAGCAATATATTATTTTTGTTTTCCTGGTATCTCAAAGTTGGATCGAATTTTTATTATTGAAACACATAGTGTTGTTTAAATTGTCCTGATATTGAAAGTAATGAAATATTTCATGGTCTTGGGGTTTACAGATTTCAAAGGGAATAGAAAGTTATCACAACCAAATAACCTCCTGTCTTCATCTGGTTTGCCTCAGTCTTGAAGTGTTTGCAGCTGTGAGCAATAATTTAGTGAGCTTTCAAATTAGAACTTTGTGAATTGAATACTACCACAAAATTAAATAAATGAACTGTCAGTTCTCTATGCATGAATGTTGGTATTATGCTATTCATATAATCATTTTGTCTGTTTTCTGGTTTGTGGGATTTTTTGTGCAATTTGAGGTGCTTTTAAGTTTGTTTTAATCTTCCCACAGCATGAGGTTTTAATCAGTTGTTGGGTTTTTTTCTTCCTTTTCCATGCATGCTTTATAAAATTTTAAAAAAATGGCAGTCAGCAGAGCACAGGGGTGCTTGGGACACTCAACAGGCCAACCCCCATCACTTGAGAGCTCACCTGGCAGCTGACCGACATGGTGGTTCTGTACAGGTATTTTCTGTTTCTTCTGCATGTTTCCCTCTCCTCCCTGCATGCTTGTGTGGTTCTTTGGGCACAGTGTAGTTGCATTCCTGGACCAGCGACTACACCTCTATTGAAAATCATTCCAAATGTGTCTATCCATGTGATTATGTATTAACATACAAAGAGCTTGTACTAACCTTGACTTGTTCTTCCTCCTTGCCCACAGTCCACCAACACCATTACCCTCTCCTTGTCTGCCTCTTTCCATACACCTGACACGTTGATTAAAAATCAAAAAATGCAGTTTGGGACCATTACAAAATAAGAGTTCTAATGAACTTGTTTGAGGACTTTGTTCCTTATCCTGATCCATAGAACCCTTTGCAAGTTCATAAAAAGGCAAAACGATCACTCATGTTGCAAACTGTGATGAGTACCTGAATCACAGATAAGGGCTTATAGAAGCATTTACAGATAATTAACATTGTAAAATTCTGTATAGTTTGGACAGTGTTAAATTTACTTTGATTTTTAATCAGATGGAACAAGAATATAATTTTACATTTTGTTTCAACTGTATCTGTGTGAAGATTCCAATGATCAGAATCGGATTTATTATCACTGACTAGTATGTCGTGAAATTTGTTTTTTTTAAATGAAATTTGATGTCATTATGTTTAGATTAAAATTAGATATAGCTATTCACTGATCGATGTCATTTCATTTGTATTCTAAAGGCAGAGCTCTAGCTGTCAAAAGATGCGAGGGGGAAAGGCATGCCATATCAGAGTGTTGTGCAATAAAATGCAAAGATTTCTGTTTGAGCCTAATATACCAGCAGTTGACATGTCAGTCCATGCCATTGTGGTGAAGACTTAATGGAAGCCAGTAGCTTGCCATCACGTGCAACACTGCAACAGGGGAACAAGGCTTCAGATCAGTTGCTTCATAGAGAAGATACGTGGCACATTGATTTCAGGGATAGAAATAAAGAGCAACATCATCCTTTTATATTTTATTCATAGTGGCAATCCATGATGTGTTATAAATCTTGATGGCCACATTTAGAATGAAATCTCTCCATATAAAATTGTAAAGTTGTTATCACAACTGTGCTACAAATGAAGGTGCATGACCAGAATGGGGGACAGAATTGTGTTCACGTGGCTTGCCCAAGCAGTCCCTGCCCATTAAACCATTTCAAATGGCACATCCTCTACCAGAGGTGAGACTGAAGCAGGAAAAAGCTGGGATTTTGGCATTCAAAATTACATAGATTGTTGAGGGAATCAAGAAGGAAAAGCAATTTCCGTTAGGAGGTGTTGATAGTCAGGGACAAGAAATTAAGATAATTAACAAAAGAACCAATTTGAAGATGAGGAAAATATCTTTTCGATGCAACACGTTCTTACCCTGTGTGTGTGCATGTGAGAGGGGTACAAATAAAGGACGCACGTACTAAGTATAAAATAATCTGATATTCTCATATCTAAGAACCTTCGTCACACAGGTCCAAAAGCATCAATGACAAGGAGAAGTAGAATAAATTTTTTCTAGTGCAACATTTCCCCTTCTCACCCATTGAATCTAGTATCAATTGCATGAGAAGTTACTGGATGTTTTCTCTTAAGCTTGTATTGGATGATTGCATGAGCATCACTGGGATGGTTAGTGGATGCATGCATGTCCTTTGTATTTAATGTATGCATTTGTTTTGTAAACAGCAATAACAATATGAAAGTGCTCATCTGCTACTATTACTGTTACCTACTCTGTTCTCCAATACTGTTTATGTAGTTGTAGCACAAATTCATGCAGGTAGATGAAATGTAACATTGTGCATGTACTATGTGTTATGCGATGGGGAAGGTAACTTTTCCCACATCAGTGTAATTTGTTACAGAAATTTTCTCCTGCTTTTGTTCACTTACTAAGTTGTTGGTAAGCATCAGTAGCATATTTCTTCATTTCCATGTTGAAACACTGAGTTTATATTTGAATATTCACCAGGCCAGAGGTTGCAAGCCATAATATTTCAGCATCTTTTCCCTTTGTGAAATTAAATGGCCTAAGCCACATTGTTTTATCACCAACAGGAACAACTTGCATCTAACTTTATTGTAGAAAGTTGGGCATTTCACGAGAATTGTAATCAAAATGTGACACCTTGTCAAAGGAGAGAAGGAAGGATAAGCACGAATCTTGGTCAGAAGTTGTTGTTTACAAAAGAGGCTTGCAGGGTTAGGCAAGGAATTCAGACACTGGTCTGAGGCTGAAGGCAGAGTTGCCAGCAAAGAGGTGAGAGGAACTTGGGTATTCACAAGAGGGCAGAGTACCAAGGACCAAGGCTGAAGGAGCTAATGGGGATGAGAAAGGTATTTGAAGACTGGATGAGATCTTTAACTATGAAATGTTGCAGACTGGGCAATGATGCTATCATATCTTTGGGTGCCATCTCCATTTCACCATTACCCTCTTCTCTTTCCTGTAGTTTTTAGCTCTAGCTCAACATCCATTTTTCACCAACAGCACTTCTATATAATGCTTTTCAACTTCTTTTTTACATTGAAGACATGAATTAAACACGTTTGTTAATTTTCTGCAAAGTAAGATGAGGTTTACCATCGGTTTTATTCTGCTGAAGGTCTCCATTTTTCCTCATTTCAGTACCTCTGGCAGTAACAAGAGATTTTCTCAATGACTCTACAGCATATTTTATACTTGCAGTGCACAAAAAAAAATGCTTAGGTACATTTCCTAGCACAAGGCAAGTTTACATCATAAACAGTAATATTAAAAAGCCACCGATTTAAGCATCTATTTTCTTTGCAAGATTTGAAGTTTGTCATTTATTGTTTTATACCTAAAAAGGCAACAGATCCAATTCGCATCACTGAGGGGAGATTATATAATCCCCTTTTTTTTCTCTTTCCTGGCAAATGGCTATTCATCCCAATGGAATTAAGAATCACAGGTGTATCCATTGTACCTTCGAACAGACCTGATTTTTGTGCTTCATTGACAGTTGAAGTCTGCATTCCATTTCCCCAACAGATCTATAGAAGTGATAGACAATGATGTGCTCATTTTGTGCCTTTTCAGCAGGTGTGTTATTGTAGGCGGTTTACCACTTCAGAGTCAGTGGAATTTGATCATTTATTTACAATCTGCCTTGGCCCAGCCCCTCAATATGTTCCACTTTGGATTATGGTTAGAGAAACAAAGGACTGCAGATGCTGAATCTAGAGGAAAAACACATTGATTTTGGAGGAACTCAGCAGACCAAGTATCATCCATGGAGAAAAGCAGGTGGTCAACGTTTTGGGTCAGGACAGCACTGATAGCGGCATAGCACTGCACTTGGCTTCCTATCAAGCGGCAATCTGCTCATGTCTTGGGAGCGTGGCTTGAACCTATAAATTCAGCAACACATGACTTCCCATTCAGCCTCTGCTGACATCTTCCTAGATATATGCAAAACACAAAAGCTGGTTATACAGGGACTTTCTGGGTTATGGAAGACCTGACTTTTGGAAATCCAACTTTACGCAAATTCTCCCATACATTTTAGTTACAGAAATGCAGACATCTTCAGGAGTTATGGAATAGGAGTAGTAGCTAGTTAATTCAAAAGGCAACCAGTCTTCAAAAAGAAGCTGTTTGCATGCAATCTCCCCACAATGTATCACAAGCAGATACATTGTCATTAAGAGCACATCTGCCGGTCCACAGCGAGAAACCACCTAAAAGATTTGGTTTGGAAACTGACAAGGCAAATGTCTTGATATTTGTAAAATACTTTATGAAATGATGTAACATTCATTGATACTTTAAGGTAATTGGAACTTGCCACTGGATGTGGGACATTCTGATTCTGTACGATTGTATTGGTTAATGATTGTCACTTGTACCGAGGTACAGTGGAAAAACTTGTCTTGCATCCGATCGTACAGGTCAATTCATTATGCAGTGCAGTTACGTTGAGTTAGTACAGAGTTCATTGAGGTAGTACAGGTAAAGATAATAACAGTACACAGTAAAGTGTCACAGCTACAGAGGAAGTGCAGTGCAGCATGGGAACCACACAGGAAGACATTACATAAACGTTCATGTTAATTGACCCTCACTGAAATTGTTTGTTTCTGACTTGTGGAGAAATAGGTTTACAGACAGTTCTCAGGTACAGAACCCTAACATAACCTGGGTATTTCCTATATTGCGTTACTCCATCAGGTTTTATTTGAGACTGCAGGTGCTTTAATCTGGAGCAGGTGCTTGAATCTCCTGGTGGAACTCAATGGGTCAGGTGGCATCTGTGAAGGGAAATAGACAGTCGATGTTTCTGGTTGAGACACTTAATCTGGACAAGGAGTAGCCTTTTTGGTTGTCCTTTGTTGTGTATTAGCTGACTGACTACCTATAGGGCTGCTTGTGGAGTGCTTAGAGCCTGATGCCACAATAGGGCTGCACCTCAACAATAACACTGCTTAACATAAGAACATACATTTAAAAGTATGGGAATGGTTTCAATAATGATGTTATCTAAGGATTCATGTGTTGGTCAACCACTGTTACAAGTCCTCCGGATCACTTGAGATTATTTTCACATACTTACTGTCCATTCTGCTTTCAATGTATTCTGCTCTGATGAGAGATGATGTACAAGTTGAAGAGATTTAATTTAATTGGGCATTGTGTTCCGCACAGACATCATGGGCCAAATGGCCTGATCCCGTGCTGTACTGTGTTCTATAATTTATAACAGATAAGAATTAAAAACATTTTTAGCCTTAGATGTTTAATTCTTTTATGAGTAACTCTCAAGCTGTTTTGTATTTCTCCCAATTTCTTTTCCCACAGCAATGTGGCTTAATGTTGACATTTTTTAAATATAAAAAGCCAATTACCAAGTTAAAACTTTTATGGAAAATGGCCGATAACTTTGATCCACACTTTTATCAAACAGTTACCTTACTGGACAACTTGGAATTTTTATGTGAAAACTACCTCCTTTACAGCTAGCTCTTCGTATGAAGCCAGTAAAACAAGTCATTAGCTATAGGCCATCAACAGTTTTTATGCCCATATTAATTTAACTGATCTGCATATTTATATTATTTTAAAAATTGATACTGTTTGTCTGCTAATTACCATGACAACAGTTTTTTATATTTCTTCTCTCAATTTTCTTCCCAATTGTAACCCACATAACATATACCCGTGAGCTGTAATTAGACAAAAGTTGCTTTCAGCATTGGTGTTGATTGAATTTGGTCTTCTTTGTGGTTTAGAGTGCTACTATTCCAGCTCAGGATCGCTCTTTGTGAAATACATTTTTGGTGTATTTTCCACCAATGCAGTGAAACAGGGAAAAACTGCACTGAATTTCTTCCAGCAACACTTTGATCTTGGGGAACCTAGGCATATAAACTAAGCTTTTAGTTGGTATAAAAGCACCTCCCCAACTCGGCTGAACTGACTTGATTGACTGATTTGATTTTCTTGAGGATGTTTTGTATTTTTTCATCTCATTAATAAAGTAAGATCAAAATGTACACTAGATTCGGAAGGAACTTGTTTTTATGTTGACTCATCTGATAGTGACCCAAGCGAACTATTTTAGCTTTGCAGAATTTTGGTGTGTATGTTTGCACGGCTCAGAAACCAATTACGGTGTATACAGATCATAACCCATTGGTATTTCTTGGCAGGATGAAAAGCAAAAACAGAAGAATGTCAAACTAGAGTTTAAATTTTCCAGAGTATGATCTCACGATAACTGACATTAAAGGCAAAGATAACATTGTTGCTAATTGCCTTTCCAGATGTTTAGTGGAAACTGTGTCTTTACTAATGCAATTTTATGTAATCATGTACTATGATAATTGTAACGCATTGTTTTACTAATTGTATTCTGGGGGTGTTACGAGCCAGTTTGCAACTTGGTGAATGTCCCTTTATGGCACCTCGACGGTCTTGTATATGTGTGTGGTGTTATCTGAGGACTGCAAGACTAGAACTGGAGCGTACTGTCTGTTAGCACAGAGAGTCGGAGAGAGGGAAAAAGACACCGATTGCCGGCCTCTGTATCCATGGATGAAGAGCAATAGCTGTGTCTGTCACTATACTATCCATGTATGAATTTTTGAAGCAAACTATGGAGTACACTTTGTCGTTATCCTATACTGAAAATGTAATTCGATAAATTTTCGCATTTAATTGTCCCCCAGTATTACCTATCCTGCTTTAATCTGTAAGGGGTGACTGGTGAAATCGTAACATCAATGCTGAGATGCCCAGTTTGCCCAAGTCAGATTTCAGGATCAGTGGGGACGAACCAATGAATGCGGGAAACGGTGAGGAGAGAACTCATGGAAATGCACTAAGGATCCGATAAAACAGGGTAGAAATACAATTTCAATGTGCTATTAACAGAAAATGAATCTTGGTTCAGTAAGTAATGGTAAAATGCCGTTAATGATTTGTAAAAGTCACACATCAATTTCAGCCTCCCAGAAAACCCGGGCCCAATGCAGGTCACCGAGAGTAGAGACAGATCCACGGCGCACATCACATTTCTGTGGTTCAACACTCATCTCTGAAGCAGCTGAACAGCAAAGACAAATCCCTTACACGATGTTATGTTTGCTTCAGCTTTCCTCTCAATACTATAATTCCAAGAAAACTCGTCTGCAAACTCAGTTACCTGTGTCTAAACAACTCCATTTGCAAATGGAACCTTGACTTGCTCAATAATAAACCGTGAGATTAGGTAGCAACGCCTCCGATCGAGTTGTCCTCAACACTGGTGCCGTAAAAGGCTATAGCCTCATACACTCAAGAATTCGTGGCCAGATTCCACTATAACTCCATTTGCGAATTAGCAGATGACACCTGTTACGAACGCCAGGTTATTGTTGGGACACGGACTGCCAGCCTCTGTATATGTGAGTGGAATCCAATCGTTGAGTGCCTGTTACTTTGCAATCCATACATGGATTTTTGGAGCAATCTGTGGACCCTTTGTCGCTAACCTGTACTGAAAAGCAGGTGTGTCTGTGGGCGGCCACGTATCGAGTACCTTCGGTCTGGGAGGGACTTC
>JAUZTB010000118.1:70235834-70246515 GCA_034780895.1 Rhynchobatus australiae | reverse complement strand
TTGAAACATCCTAAAGGGGATGCACAAATTCTGCCATAAAATGGGGCACATGGTGCTTGACAGGGTGGGTGGGTGCAGGAATAGTTTGAGATGTTTTACGCTCATTTCACTATTTATGAACAGCCTCCACATGCTTCCGAATCCTCTTCTCCATTCTGTGCAACCATGGGCCAGGGATTCCCATGAGTGGGTGGGAATATTCCTTTCTTAAAGGAATCTTTAAGAATGTCTCTGAAGTGTTTTCTCTATCTTCCTGGAAATCTCATCATATGACAGAGCTCAAAGTAGAGAAATGTAGCCCATTCACCTTTATACTGGAGACATTTGCCTGCAAGAGGAAACCTATACAGGCTTACCTAATCTAGCAATTGACTGGAGACAGTATTGGTATTACCGTTCCTGGGTTCAGTTCTGGCCACTGTAAGGAGGGTTGTGGGCATAGTATGTTGGCACCGGAAGTGCGGTGACACTTGTGGGCTGCCCCCAGAACACTCTTTGCAAAAGAAGCATTTTACTGTGTATTTTGATGTAGATGTGACTTATAAAGATATCTCATCTTTTCTTCTAATGCTTTGAGGTGCTTGCTATAGGTTGTCCATAATTCTGAAGACAGGAGGAGGAGGATGGGATCACTGCTGCTTGGTGTTGGATTGATGGTATTGGTGTCTGAACACTGTTTTCCTCAGTTGGTCAAATGTTGTCTTGGTACAATACAGGCAGTGCTGAATTTTGTGATTCATGCCTACCTTGCTGGGAAGTGGCTCCCGAGATGAGGTAAGTGATCAATGTTTGAGGCAGTTGGCAGATCTTTGCTGTGGAGGAGCTGTGTCTTCCAGAAGATAACTCAAAGATTCTCCATAATCTCTTTTGGTTGATGGAGTTGAAAGCTTTTGCAGAGTTGAGAAAGGTCCCGTGCAGTGGTTGCTGCTGCTCTTTGCATTTCTCAGAATTGTTGCACAGTGAAGATCATTAACATTGTGCTTCTTGATGGGCAGAATCCACAATGCGACTTGGAAGGAGCCCTCTGGCTGTGGGAGGAGTCTTGCAATGACATACGGCAGAGAGGTCCCTCTATAATTATCACAATTGGACTTGTCTTCCTTCCATTTGGCTATGATTACAGTTTTCAAAGTCCACTGACATATTCTCTTCCCAGATGAGGTTTTGAATTCACACTAGTAGTACTTCTTGACCCTATTTTAGTACCTCAGCAGGGATTTGACCTGTTCCAGAGTCCTCGTTTTTCAATTGTTTGGTCTTTTCAACCTCTTGTCAGGCAGGAGTAGTGCTATGATTGTTACAGATGGTGTCCATGCGTTGATGGAGGGGACTGCTGTGAGATCTTTTTTCTTTTCTCTTACAAAACAGGATGATTTGGTCAGGAAGAATATTCTGTTGGAGTTGCTTTCCTCATTCCTTCCTTACGAATTACATGACTCTAGAGATTTGCACCCCTTCCGACTCTGGCACTGATGTCTGCAAGGGAGATCAGTTTACCTTGCATTGGGACTCAAGCCAAGAAATGCTCAAGGTTGGAGAAGAATTCGTCTTTGGCCTCATCCGTGGCTTTCAAGGATTGGGTATTTGTACTGATGACCATTGCATTCTGGAAGGATTCTCATTGTCACTGTTGGCCTATGGACTAGGATCAGAAAACTGTCTGATTTGGCTGATAAATTGATTACTCATGGGGTACAATGCAAATATTAATGGAATGATTGGCAGGATCTACACAAGGTAATTAAATACATCTCTCCAGCTCACAAGCAGCAACAGAGTGGATCTTTACAGCTTTATATTTTAAACTGTAGATGCTGACGAGAGAAGTACATCTTGATACAAATATCTCCATGATAAATCACCAAACAACTGCTCTGCCACCCACCCCATCTAAAAAAAAGTCACATACAGGTTTAAGGACTTCAGACTTGATTTTTAAGCATAGCTCTATCCACATGCAGCACACTGAGCGATCAGCATCAATTGCTATTCCTAAATTAATATTTCCTCAAGCAACCTTAAACAAATTTCATAACAGGAGAATCAGAAAAAAAATAATGAATTAGAGCTTTGCTTCTGATAATATCTATAATAAAAGGCTTTTAGATCTTTTCAGGTTATTCTCAAACAGAAGGATCAGACTTTGTATTGTTCTGTTCAGCTAAAGTCATGTGTGGAAGAAAACAAACCTAAAAGTTCCTTTAATTTTAACAGATGGCTTCGGCTGAAGCTTTCAGAAACAAGGTGGGAGTGGTGGTACTTAAGGTCAGGCTTATTCTCCTGCAGAGATACTGGTGCCAGAACATCCATGAAGGATCCATAATGCAGCAACTTGAGCAAGGCCGGGGATGGGAGAAAATATATGGAAGGCGATAGGCAGGCCATCAAAAAGGAGCTGAGAAAGGTGCCAATAGCTTTGGGGTCGGACCACTTGCAACTGAGGTAGTAAGGGACCAATAGGATACTGACAGACCCCTCAAAAAGTGCTATATAAGGTGATACAAAAGAAGGGAAAATTAAAGTGTGGCCATCAAACTCTTTGAGGAGGAACTGATACTAGCTTTGGCCTGCCTCCATTTAACACCTTGATTAGTTCAGGTTGAAGAGCCTTCTGCTCTCTCCCCTACAGCTCGGAGGTAGAACTGAACCACACAACCATGTTGATCAACTGGACCAACAGATCCATATCAATTATTGATCTATTGCTCATTTTACGTGTCTTATACGACTATGTCTCTCCACCTCCATCTTTTGGGATAGAGGGTGATTCACTTCTACTCCAATTTTGCGGGTCCTCAGATGGCTGATGAGGCCAATGTAGGAACTGTAGACTCTTACACAGTTGGGGCAGGAGTTGGCTGACAGGGCAGACAAGTAGTTTGTGAGTAGATGTGACCCTACTGCTGCTTACATGACTTCTGTGTGCTCCCCATGCATGCCCTTAAGGTTTTCCATACTATCTGAATGCTTGTTCTTCACTTTGAGCAGTCATTGGCCTGAGCTTCTCAGGAGTTGGTAGGGTTGTTGCATTTCTCCAAAGAAGTTTTGAGCACATCCTTGAATTTTTGTCTCTGTCCACCTGGTCATCTCTTCCCACTTGGAATAGAATGTCTGTTGCAGGAGTCTGGTGCCAGGCATGTGAATGACATGGCCAGCCCAATGTACCTAATTGAATGTAACTAAGGGTCATTGCTGTGGATGTCGACTTGGGAGAGAATGCTCACATTAGTTTATTTATCCTTCCAGTGATTTTGGAGGATTTTGTGGAGACAATGTTTGTGGTATTTTTCCAGTGCCTTGGTTTGTCTGCTGTAGGTTGTCCAGGTCTCCAAACCATATGGGAGGGCAGAGATCACTGCTGCTTGGTAGACCATGAATTTTGTGCCAGACCTGAAGTCTTAATCTTAAAATACCTTTTTTCCTCAATAGATCAAAGGTTGCACTGCTGAAATTCATACCACTTTCAATGTGTTGTAATAATTAAAGGAAACTACTGTTTCTTTCTAAGCAATAAACCTCATCATTCAGCAGCCCCTTCCAAGTAATCTGTATCAATGTAAAGGTGTAATTTTGCAAAATTTCTGGCTTTATTATGTGAAAGCATAATTGGATCAGAGGCTCTGGTGAGTACTGCTTAAAGCCTCACTGAATCAGTGATGAAAAGGATCTCTTACCTAAGTGCGGAAAACAATGTTAATTATTCTAGAAAAAAGCTACAGGCCAGATTCCCCCAATCTATAAGGGAGATCCTAAGGGACCAATTGGTAAGTATTTTTCGAGCATCTCCTAGGGATTTTCACATTGACGACTTGCTGCATTAAGATCCATAATCTAAGTATTTATTCTAAAAGAATTTGGTCAGTTTGGTGTTGTGGATTGTGCAGACAGTCATCAAAGGATACAACAAGACACAGATCAATTACAGATATGGGTGGAGAAATGGCAGATTTAGAGGGGAGGAGTCATCCTCACAACATTCTTCATTGATGCTCAGTTAGCAGAATTACTCCCGGAAATCTCCTGGGTGGACCTGGCCTTCTTCCTCATCTTACTCTTGCCTTTGCTAGCAGCACATCCTGATCTGTGTTGTCTCTCCTCCTTCTCCCAGTTATGCTGTGTTGTCTGAGAAACAGCTACTGTCGGGAAGTAGGGCGTATAAAGTGGGATTTGTATCATATTGGTATAAATTGGTGGCTAATGATCAGCGTAGACTCAGTGGACCAAAAGCCCATTTCTGTGTTGTATGACTCTATGACTCTACTAGTGCATCCATGTTTAAGAGCAATAATGTGAAATCAAATTCCTTTGGTAGCTGTCGCACCACAACCTACAGCAATTTTAGAAGTCTTTAAAAAGAAGCATAGCCATTACAAATCATCAGATTCAGTACCTCAGCTGACAGTATATGACGATCCTTTCAAGTCATCATGGTCAGGGCAGAACACTGGGGAGGTGGGTCCTTCCTGCTGTTGAACATGCGTGCGGCCTTGTGTAATAAGAGAAAGCATTAACTTTGGTCTTCAAAATGGCGACACTGGAATCAAATCAGCCACACGTACATATTCTAATGACCTCACTATAAAGCATCTGGTACAATCCACCTCACCACCTCACAGGCGTACGTGAGCGCATTGGATATCACTTTGGACTGAAGCAGCAGCCATTTCATTTGTAAAGTGAAAACCATAGCCCTGAATGTTGCGCCATCACTGTTCAGGTTCATGCATGAAGGATAGTCATTCTGTCGTAAGAAAGCTGATGCACTGAACGGGCGGGTGACAAGAGCTGACAACCTGACATTGGTAGTTTATTTTAACTATTGCATTTTCCTAGCTTCGAAAATATATACTGTGCAAATTGAGATGTTTACAGCAGTTTTATGCAATCACTGTATGAACTTAAAATGCTTGATATATTCCGAACTGTTCATTCCTTTCAATACTGACACACAATGGTTACCATGTATATTTTTTCCAAAATTCACTTCAGTTACTCAACTAAGATATTCCAACGAATCACCCGAATCCTACAACCCCTACCACCAAGAAGAGGAAGAACTTCTTGAAGAACCAAAACCACTATTTTCACATTTAACTCCAAGTCAAACACCAATCTGACTAGGAGATGTATTCATTGTTACTGGGTCTAAATCTTGGAGCTTCCTGTATGACAGCTCAGTGGGAGTACCTTCACCAGAAGGTCTGCGTTGGTTCAAGATATGTTTCACCACCACCATCTCTCAGCCATTTAGGGGTGAGCAATAAATGTTGGACGAGTCAGCAACATCCAGATCCTAACAAAAAATTAATTAGAAAGGAAATTATTGGCAGAAAATCTATAAACTGAATATTACCTTTGATATTAACCTCAGCCTCGACAGTGAGAGAACATCTGGGATTAGGGTGGGGCACTCATGAGATTAAAGATATGAATGTTGCGAATATGACTTCTAATGCATCTTTTCCATAGATCCATAGCTCTGTCTCACACACACATTTTCAACCTCAGTGTCTTCTCCATCTCCATAACACTGTACATTTCCATCCCTGTTCTCAGTCTACTTGCTATTAAAGTCCTCAACTTTGCTTTTATCACAACAAATTCAGCTTCTTCTGGCTGAACTCATATTCTCCACCACCCCTTACCTCTTAAATTTATACCAACCTCTGCTGTGGTTATTCTATCTTGAAGTAATTCCACTAACCCATTATTCTGTACCTTTTGTTTACCTCGGCACCCAATCTTTCAACACCTCAAATTTAGCAATCAGACCTAATTAAGAATTCCCCTCCCTACCCTTTCCTTCCCTTCCATCCATTCCGTTCTCTGCCCTGGAGGCATCGGGGACTGCAGATGCTGCAACCTGGAACAAAACAACAAACAGCTGGGGGGACTCAACGGGTCAAGCAGCATCTGTGGAGGGATGTAGGGTCCTGACCTAAAATGTCAACCATTTCTGTGTGTCCGCACATACTGCCGAGTTCCTCCAGTTTGTTTATTGATCTTTCTCTGCCCTATTCTTCCCTCTCTTTCCCTTTCCCTTCCCTTCCCTTCCCTTCCCTTTCCCATCCTTCCTATCCCAAACCTCTCTCCCCTTTAAAGGGAACGGAACAGTAAGTAGGACTGCTGCACTGCTCTAGTGACCCAGTTCAATTCTGACCTTGGGTGCTGACCCCACAGAGTTTTTCTTGTCACTTTGTTGGTTATACTTGGATGCCTGGTTACCTTCCAAATTCCAGAAAACTGCTAGTAATTGACTACTGTAAATTTTTCCTAATGTGGATGGGTCACAGGAGAATTGGGGGGAGGGAGTTGATGGGGATGTAAGACAGAATAAACTGTAGGGAAAAGAGAGGTGTAAGGGAAAAAGGACTGTGTGAATGCTCTGAGAGCTGGTATTAGTGTGATGGGTCAAATAGCCTTTTATGTTCTAATAAATTGTGAGATATGAGATAATATAAATGCTCTTTAAAGCCCATCTCCTCTCATAATCTTTGAATTACTTTTCTTTGCCTCAGTTTTGGTTTTGGGCTGGTTGGGTCTTCATAAAATACCGTAAAAAGAATTTATACATTAAAGATGCTATATAAATGCAAGTTATTGTCACTGTTCATAAATCTTTGGAGCTAAACATGTCCAGGGAACACTGATATTCTGAGGGGCTAGATGTGCAGTTATTGCTGCCCCTGAACAAATCTGATTTATCATTCACTGCAAGGACCAGTCTGAAATGTTAAATTAATGACACAGGCTAAGACTGCAGTGCCACACATCATAATTAGTGTCAGTCATTATCACCAGGAGGGCCACAATGACAAAGAGGCATTTACTAAATCAGAATGGAAGATCAGTGCAAAACAGAATATAGAAAGGAATGGAATCAGTATTTATTTCTTATTTTTCAGGGAAAATGAATGAATGAATGATGTAAGCTTTATACATGTCAGGCTGTGCCAGCTTATTTAAATAATCACTAATAAACTCTAATCTGATATTCAAGAAATAGGCATTAGATTTTAAACAGGGCTGGCAGGAAATCCAACAGAGTTTAGCAGTCTAGCGTAAGAAATTAAACTGCCCCTCAAAAATCAATGTTTTAAAATTAAATGGGATAAAAGGAGATGGGAGAAAATATACCCTCATCATTACCAAATCTTCCCTGCATATTTAGAGCTATGGAATGTATCCTTAATTCCTTTGTTAATAATTCTGAATTTAATAAAGATTTAATTGTCTATTAAGACACAAAATCATGAGAGAAAGCAGCAAGTCACCGATGTTATTGATTACCAATGGTGTTCTGATACATTGGGCTAAAAATCCTACTTTACATGACAATGTACGCTAACATGGTGATGCACACGGGAACTGCGGGGCCATGGGAAATGATTTTCATGCAAGCACAATGAGCCAGCTGCTATACTACTCATGTTATTTTAATGTGGTTAAACACATTAAACACCATTATTTCAGGAGCTGTGAGTGGCACGAACTTCCTTGGTGATAATCCATTGTGGCTGGAGCTCTTCGAGCAGCAGTTCTAAATTGGAACCATTGCTGTAAATGTTGGGCATCCTTAGGTGAGCTAATGAAGAGCACTGGGAGGCATATCAGACCAGGCATCCTGATTTACAGGCATTTAATCTGATATCATAGGGGTGGAGGTGGACACCCACAAAGAAGAATGGTCTGTGTCTTGCCAAAAACAAAGGTAGAAGGTGTCATCTGCAGGATGTTGAAAAATCTGGTACTTTTATGTATCAGATTTGAATCCATTGTTGTTCTTTGTCAAGGATTCTTTAACAACAACACTGCAGGTAAGGCCTGTCTCTTCAAAGACAGCTCAAGTTGGCATACTGCTAGGACATGCTTTGCTGGCTAAAGCCCATACTGTTCCATAATTGCATATTGAAGGTCTGTATTACAGTAATGACATTGAATGCACGTTGCATTCCAATGTTCTGACTTACAGTTGTTGGCATTGGACATTATTTCACAATCAGTTTTACATCATAATCTAATCATGTCGTGCATAAAAAGCATCAAATTTCTAGGCCATTTTCTTTTCCATTTCCAGTACTCAAATTGAAAATTAATCGGAGCTGAATTTTTAAAATAGCTCAAAAGTTTCTTCTTAAGATCCGCAGTACATTAATGCCAGTTTTCTTTATTTTTTTCTTCTTATATACAGTAAAAAATGTTGAATTATATGATTGCAAAGCAAGCATTTAATGGGGGATGGGCAAGTGAAGAGGTAAGCTATTCTTGTGTGGGGTAATCCTCTGTAATAAAACACCACATTTTCCAAAGAGCGCATCATTCCTAAGGGACCCTTCATAACCACTGCTAAAAAATAGCTGTCATTCAAGTGTGCATTGTTGAGTACTATGAATAATTTTAGCATTGGTTCTCTGAGTAGAAAAATTGTTTAGTAAATTTAAAGTTCATTAACTAAAAATAACAATAAAAAATACATTCATAAGACTGTTTTGAATTTAACAAATTAACCTTTTTATAATTAAATTCTTTGTCTTAGTCCCATTAAATGCAATATTAATATCCCCCAACAGACTTGATGTATTGGTGATAAACATTTGTGCTTTTTAATCCAATAAATATTCATGTTATCAAGAATTTAGTACTTTAATTGTTTCTGTTACTCTTTCGTAATATCATTGAATGGCAAGGTTGATTTCTACTGTGTTTGTGTTCTTTTTATGAGTGACAGAGTAGGGGAGCTTGAAATTACAAAATGACCTAAGGCATTTCCAGATAAACCTTATGGTGTTCCATATTGTTTAGGCAGCACATGGATTGAGGACAAGGCTGTTAATGTTTTAATAACTGGAGATCCTGGCTTTTGTTGAGTATGGCATGAAGATAGTAAGATTAAGAGAGAGACCAAGCAATATTTCACTCAGTGCACGAGGGCTGGTTTTACAAGTTTGAGCTCTCACGATCAAAAGGTCAGAAACTTCCTGCAGGCTGACACATGAAAGTAGTCTTTGGATGTTAGCAAATTATAGTGGACCTAGCCAACAATTATGAAAAGAACAGTAAGTTAAATGTCTTTTCCTATTTTATCGTTCTTTTGTTAAATTAAGGTCACTGAAGACTTTCTTTATATTTCAGAATGCAAACACTTTCTGTCATTCTTGGAAAACATGCAAATGAACACTTCATTTGGTTTTACATCTTACTGCAGAAAATGTCTGGTGATTAAAGGACTGAACTGTTGGATTGATGACTGTCTGCTAATGTTTCAGGTTCAGAATTCAGAAAAGTGGTTCCAAAACTGGAAAAGTAGGGATCCTTTTTCAACATCTCACTTCTAGCAGTTAAGCAAAAAATCAACCAGTTTTGGTGCGTGATTTTCTAAATATTTCAATTGTCAAAAAATACAAGTAACCGATCAAATTAGTGATTCTCTCGAGTTCTATTCTTGCACTATAAACAGTCATGTATTTGTTTTTACATTACGTGCAGCACGGTGGCACTGATAGTAGAAAGAGGACAGTTGACAAGAATGCAGGGAGAGTAAAAAAAAATAGGATTAATGTAGGATTGGTGTAACTGGGTAGTTGGTGGTTATTGTGGATTCGGTGGGCCAAAGGGCCAGTTTCTGTACCATATCTTTCTATGGCTCTTCTATGACTCTACAACCTTTGAAAGAAATTGGGCGCACGTAAAGGGGCACATTGATACCTCTATCAGACTTTCCTGCATTTCATTGCAGAAGGCCTAAAATAGATCCATCCTCAAAGATCCCCATCATCTGGACCATGCCATCTTCTCGCAGCTACCATCAGGCAGGAAGTACAGAAGCCTGAAGTCCCACACCACCAGGTTCAAGAACAGCTACTTCATTTCAACCATTTGGTTCTTGAAACAACTGGCACAATCTTAATCATTACAATATAGCAACACTATGATCATTTTACACTAAAATGGACTTTGTTTTTTGTTGTAATTGATAACACAAATTCTTGTAAAAATTGTGTATAATTTATGTTTAATTTATGTTTTTTTCTTGTGAATGCTGCTTATCTGATGCTTTGTGCCTGTGATACTGCTGTAAGCTTTTCATTGCATTTGTACATACATGTACTTGTACATGTGACAATAAATTTGACTTTAAATTTGACTTTGACATTGATGCAGTGCTGGTGTTCATAAAACAGCAACTTCCAGCATGCCACCCATGCCTCTGGCCAACCCTGCAATGTATCAGTGAACTCCCTGTAGACTCCAAAGGGGCAGCTCTCAGTCTGGGAAACCTGCCCACTGAGCCTGTGGCAGTTTAAATCTGGTGCAACTATTATGTAGTCCCATTAAAATGAATGGGAAGAAGTAGTTGCTAGGCATAACATTGTTGCTGCTTAGTCAGTGCATTAACACCAGTATCCTCACTGAAACCATCAGCAGTGACACAATGTCCCTCATGGTTTTCCCTTCACTGGTGTGTGTCCAGAACTGGAGGACACTGCCTCAACATAAGCAGTCCACTACTCAGGACTGAGATAAGAAGGAATTTCTTCACTCAGAGCATAATGAATCTACCCAAGAGATCTGTAATCTTCAGTAGCTGAGAACATTCAAATAAATATTGACAGATTGTTGAAAATTTAGGGATTCTGGGAACATTGGTTAGGGCAAGAGAGTGGGGCAGAGGTAAAAGATC
>JAUZTB010000118.1:69855256-69867100 GCA_034780895.1 Rhynchobatus australiae | reverse complement strand
TACAGGGAATTGTGTATGTTGTAGTGAAACCAGAAATAAAGGGAATGGAATATGTTAATAAATTTTAAAACATCGATTCAGACAGTCAAGATAATTAAGAGGCCAGGGTGAATAGCTGAAGGGACTTACTCCACAATACTGCAGAAATGCATTACAGTGTGATGAGTTAATCTTAAGCAGATGGTGTAGCATCATATTTCCTTTCTACATGAACAGTTAGCTTCATAGCAGGCATAGCTACCTGGCAATGACAATAGATTTCAGCCTAAGGAGGTAGAAATGGTTCATAAAGGCTGTGACAGAACAGCTTGGAGCAGGACATTGAGGGAAGGATCTTCAAATACTTGCATAGATATTAGCCCAAAATGTTAGCAAATGTAATCAAGTGTCATTGAATACCTTTAAATACTTAGGATAAGTTGTGATTTTCCTTTTCTGTCTCTCTCCATTATAAATGGATGCAGGAAAGTACGTAACATAACAGCATTTTCTCTTCCAATATGTCTGATTAGCATTCCCTTCTGATTCACTTTGTCTGTTTCAGTGCTATTAAGTATTCAGTTCTCTTAAAATCCCAAGCCACTGTTTGTTGATCACATGCACAGCATGGTTTCCTATGCACTGGAGATATCTGACTGCATTCAAGCATTGAGCAGCTTTCAAAACATAAACCAGCATATCGATTTCCTCCAGCAAATAAAAGCAGCACTGAAGTCTTCAGATCTGTACACATTAAATTTAATGAGGTTCTAATTAATCCTTATTCTTGGAGCGTAACAGAAACATTTTCAGCCAATACAAGTAACAAGTGCATTGTTCTATTTGGATACTTTATGTGTTCACTGATTTCCGTACAAATGTGTCCACTTTATCCTTGACTGTAATCTTAGGTTGGAAAACTTGTGGAATTTGCTCAGCTTCTGGCATCACCAGAAACTGCATACTGGTCATAAATATGCTGGATAGGTTTAGCAGTAAAATCCTTAGAATAAAGTACCATAAGGTTACTTCTCTCCGAGTTAGTAGGGTGAAATTTCAGGCTTAATCTTCTGGAGCTCCATTTCTCCTTTCCCATGTCATACCTCCCACCTTCCCCTTCTCTGTTCTCAATTCAGACATCCCCAAAAGCGACTGTCAGAATTGTCAATGCTTTCATCTCTGAGAGCCACATTACTGTGTGGTTGCATGAAGTGTGCACGCATTAAGTGCCAGGATCAGATGCTGTTGGAAGTTGGGGTGGAAGATTCTGAAGACTTTCAAAAAAAAGCCTTTGTCTAACAGGACAATCTCACACTCCGTAGATGGCTTGCAGGACCATGCCTCCTACCACTTACCTCAGCTGAAATGCATGGCTGAATATGGCTTGGACCCCCATCATACATATGTAAACGATTCTGACTCTGGAATATTGGGTGAGCATCCTCAGAGTAGACCAGGAGTATGAAATTCCTGTTTGTCTCCAAGGAAGCTGTCTTAGGAGATTCCAGGGTTTTGTCTTTGCTGAACTTCACATTAGAATGTGCCTTCAAAATGTAAATGCAAGATCTTGTATTTCTTCATTCCTGCTGTGCTAAATTCCAAAAAAAATTTAAGTCACTCCAACAAGGAGCTCTGAGATGACGCTCAGATCAGCTGACTGTTTGGAGCTGAATTTTTTGGCCTTCATTAGTACTGGGCAGAGAAGTAGAAAACACAGAAGCAAATGTTATCTTGGAGAGCAAATCATGCAGTTTTGAATTAGTAACCCCTTTTGTAATTTGCGCAACTTTTCTTCAAATTGATGTTAATGGGATGCTAATTCACTAATGAATGCCCAATGGTATACCCAGGATTATGTTTAGCCCCTCATGTCTGGGTTAGGGGAATAGTAAGGTAAATCCTCCCAAAAGGATCATTAGAAGGTCTTGCTGTCTTCCAAGATCTTTCAGGGGAGAGCACTTTTGTTAGATGCCACTGGGAGTGCTTTCTCCATACAGCCAAGTCCGAACTCCACCAGAGTACTGAATGCTGAAGGCAAAACAAAGTGGACAAATGAGCTATTTGAGTGATTGCTGCTCCCACTGCCAGCAGCCATGAAGGATGCAGTGAGCTCAAGTGCAGCATTCATTTCAAACCTCCCTTCCTTTATTCCATGTTGTTCTGTTAGTTGAGTTCGTTCTCTGAAATGTAAGGAAAGGTTCCTCCTGGTAGTTGGGCTGACAAGTTTGGACTGCAAATGAACAGCAATGTAGAGGGGAAGGGAAGCGGCACCTTGTATGTTGTTTTGTTTCAAACCTAGAATTTTTGTGCCTCTCCTGAGATGCATCATTTATATTTTAGCAAGTGCTTGCCTCCTTGTTGTTTTTGTCAGTTCCCTGAGGGAATAGGCTGGCAGAGAGTTCCATTCCTCCCTGCTGGCTAGCTCCTGAGGTCACACAAAGCCTCCTGCATGGCTTTTAAAACTCCTTTGCTAGTTCTTGCTACGGTTGCAGTCTTCCAAAGGGCAGGTCTCATGCAGCTGAGGTCAGCACTGAAGCAAGATTGCCTGACTGACAAAGGTCAGGCAGACTTATATTTTTACTAGTTGGTGCTGTTCATTTGTCCAAGAGTAACAAGTTTGTTGTTTCTGTTGGCTGTGTGAGGTATGTAAATCAAGACTAGGTTGCACAAGCATAGCATGAGGGCAATATAAAACCAATTTGATTGTAGCACATGCTGAGGGAGTTGTTTAACAATTATTATACTAATATAACGTTTTTAATTCTATGCAGTGATTTTTTTTATTTTGAATTTATGTCCACAAACTCCTTTGCGAATTGCCACAATAATAGTGTTGGGAAATTAAAATTATTAGAAAAGAGTATTCAAAGTAGTTTGCTTAAAAGAAAGTACCACTCTTATTAGCTGTTGTATAGCAGTCATTCACCTTATAAATGGAAGCAGCAGTGATAAATGATTACAAGCTATTATCCAAGTTCAGTTGCAAGATCCTCTGCAAATTAATTACTCGGCGCTTGATTGCTATGGTGACGTTTGCACACCTTGTCATTCTTTCATTGAGGCTGGAAGAATTAACAAACCAGAGCATCCACAATCTTGTAACTGACTACGTAGAGCAGCTGCTCCTGAAGGACAGTAATAGACAGTGAGACCTGTCTCACTGTTCAAACCCATAGTAAACAGTTCAAATGCACTTCAGTGCACTTTGTGGACTAGACAGGCTCAATGTCCAGAATGCACATGCATACTTCAAAGGCTTTGAGTAGTGTAATAGACATACAAGGACTAAATCAGACAGCCCAAAGTAGGCACAGGGATAGATTCACCCATGCCCAGTGCAGAAGATGCCAACATTGTGGTGCCAGCATAGTTATATGATTGCTGTGTGCAGCCAGCTTTAACTATTCCCTTCAATGGCTTATCATTGTAACAATCAGCCCAATTCTATCTGTTGCTAGCACAACTTAAAACCAACCTGGACCACTTAAAATCAACCTGCCCTCTTAAAGGGGAAGTATACTGTGGCTGCAGTAACTTCTGGCAGTGAAAAAGAAAGATGCTGGCAGACATTTTGAAACTTAAACCAACATACTAGACATTGAAGAACACTGTATGTAGACAGGAGTGGATGTCACATTTCTGGAATAATGTCTTGATGGAGGAGGCACAATAGTGAGAACTATCCTCATTCCACAGAGGGCTAAGAAACCTTCAGTCGACACAATGAAGGAGGCAGCTGTGGCAGGTCATGCCAGGAATCAAGCTCCAAGCATCAGGCCACCATTGCTTAAAATGTTCAGTAAACTCTCACACATGATGGTCACACACATTAAGCACCCTGCTGGCTATTCAACCATGACAGGCACATCTCAGCATTGAACACCAATCACTATGTAATGCCCTCTCTCTTTAATCATAGGCAGCAGCAGCTAAGCAGTAGGAAACAGATGCAGGTGCATAACATAAGGTATCGAGATCAACATCCTCTGCCAGCACAGATAGTAGTGTGGATTTAGGGGATGGAGGATTCCACTCCTTCAATGTGTTGTGTGGCTCCAGGAAGTGCAGCATGCAGGTCATTACATGGTATCCAAGGAGCAGCCAGGAAGCCTTTGTTTTGGGATGGGGAAACTAAGTGGTAAGCAGCTTGAAAATCAGGGGCAAACCAACCAGCATTCTGCTCACCAACTTTCAGTGCAATCTGGTTGATTAACGAGAGGATCATAACCCCATCCCCCACACAAGAAATGGGTAAATCCTTAAAATATTTTAAGAAGCAACGTGCTTGTATTTTGACTTAAGATAAGATATCTTTATATTTAGCAGTGGCAAACTTTGTTTCCTTAGCTGATGCAAAATCCGGGATTAACCAGATGTGTTGCTTTTATAGTGCATTTGGAGCTGAATGAAAAGAAACATGGATGGATTGAAATAAAACACACTTTCTCCATAAGCAATTACCATTTTTTCCAATTAACAGTGAATGCTCTGTACCACAGGCCTGGCTGAGGAAAGCATTGGGAATCAAGATTAGAATCAGAATAGAGAACCTCTTACAGTGGTTTGTATGATGAAAGCAAGAAGAAATTTGTGCAATTAAAACAAGGTTGAAGAGAAATGATCAGATCTCTGATGAGGAGTATTCATAAACCAATAGATAAATTTAGGTTAGAAGCACAACACTAGATTTATCTTTTATGAATCATTCAACATTTACAGTAATACTTCATTGTCAAGACAAACTCCAGAGAGCTATTGATGACTCAATAGCTAAGTATTTCGGGCATGAATTCCCACAGGAGTTGTCTCAATTGTAACTTCAGTAGGAGATCAGTGGAACCCTCAGAGAAATTGCATAAATTGCTGAAACCAGTGGTGTGGCAGGCCTGAGTACCTCTGGGTTAGAGGAGAAGAAAGAACGCAGCCTGATTGCCATTTGTACTCACTATCCACTGATTCTATCTGTGGTGGAAAAGAAATTGAGCTTGGCTGTAACTTTGAGCTGCTGTCGACCAGACATAGAGCAACCTGGAGTAAAATGCATTTAAAAAGAGAACATTTGCACTCCTTCATTGATAATAAAACAAATGATATTGTAACATATTAAGCTTTTTAAAAAATTGCATGGAACCCTTGCTAGAAGCCCTATATTTGGCTGTTGATAAGCAATTTTAATACAGTTGTTAACCCATTTAAAATAAAATAAATTAACAAAGCCAATAAAATAACACAAAGGAATTCTTGCGATTCTGACTTTTGATGAACAAAATTAAATCTCTCCAGAATCGTGGAAGAAGAGTGGCGTGAGATGGCAATTGCAGTACCAGTGGAACCAGCGTCCCACAAAATTGGGGGACAAAACTGAGAAAATATTCAGAATAGTTTCTGACACAGGGAAATGGAGCAGTAATACACGAGTGTTACTCTCAACGTGTACCTTTGCACTGCCAGCCACAGGCCTCAATGCTCACCATCATTGGCTGAACAAATGACTGACATTACAATAAAGCAATCACAAAGACCAGGTCTGGCATCGTTGCTTGCCTCTGCACTTTGGCCTCAAGATAGAGAAGCACATTAATCTAATCTGTCAGGTGGAACTAACTGAACCCCTGAAGTTAAGCAGTATAACTATAACTAGTGGAGTTTTGAGGTACCTTCATTTTTATTCCAACTTTATTATGACAGTCAGCAGTGGTAAAGCTATACATAGTATAATAGCATACCACACAAATAATTAATTTAGGATGAGAAAATAATGATGGGGTAATTACCTTGTGAAATGGGTATGACACTACCAATTTTAAAGCTGTAAATTATACATCCCATTTGAATCACTGATTCTAAAGCATTGCTTAAAATTATCACTGTGTCTCTGCTATTTAATTACTTATAAGACAACTGCCTGATAACTGCTTTGTTTCTTTTTAACAAAACATTCTTAATCAGCACTCTCTTGTCAAGGGCAAATCTACATGAAGTGACATTTACATTGTTTAGTTCTGATGGAAAAACATGTTAAAATATCACTAACAATGGAAACTTTAAAACAAAAGCAAAACCCTATGTGGATATTGGAAACTACTTTGAAATCAACTAAGGATCAGGGAAATGGCTATCAGACAAAGGCAGCTGGTAACCAAGGTTAAATCTTGATTTGCTGTGAAATAAGTGGGGAGATCTGCTATGATCTCAAAATGAGAGATGCATTTAATTTCACCAAATAGCAATGCAATATACTGACTCCATTGAATTTTGAATATCCCAAGAATGGCTATGAGTTTGGTTATGTCTCACAGGTCCAATTGTTGTGATATCCATTTGCATGTGGAAACAATGACTACAAGCAATGTTTGACACTATGTTTTTATCACTGCAGGTGGCTTGGCTAAATCATAGTTGAATGGGAAGAAGACTTCTAGGGATTCAGCCTTCAATCAATCATCAGTTTAGCAAACTACGCATGTGTATACTCTGGAGTAGAGAGTTCTGTTTCTTGCATGACCTGTGAGTTAGTGGTTAAAAAGATAATCTCTGAGAGCAATGATGCATATATGTATGTATCAGCCAAAGCAGATGGAGGTCTGTAAACCCAATCTTCATTGTACAAAGAATGAAAGGAATACATAACAAAGTTCCTCTCTTCTGATGCAAGGTCAACGTCCTGAAACATTAATTCAGTTTTTCTCTCTCCCCACATGCTGCCTTATCTGCTAACTATTTCAAGTTTTTTTTTTCATTTTAGCTCAAGTAATTCCTACAGTTCAGCATGAATGTATAACAAATATTTTTAATCCATGCCAAGAGGCATAAGAAAACATTCAGCATTGGGCATGCTTTCACAGACATTGGCCATTTTTCTTTACCTTCGTACTTGGTCATACTTCACATCTGATTGTACTTGTTCAATAGTGAGAAGATTCAGAGCCAAGTCTTGCCCATCTCCCACCTGATGACTGCTACCTTGGTACATGTGACAATTATAAACCAATTTACCAAACGACGCTTCAGTCCAAGTTTTTGCACAATCATATTACCAATCATATGTTATAGGTCAGCTACGCAGCTGCAACTGGGTTTCTGTTGGAAAATCTGAGATATATTGGAAGGGATGGCATTGTTGCTATAGCTAGTCCATAATTTAATGATCTGCTTAGAGCAACACAGCACAGAGAACTGTTACAGCAAAAAAAACAGCCATGACTGCTATTAAGGTATCAGGCACAGGCATCCATGATGCACTGGCTGTGGCCACAAACTAGCTGTACAAACTTTTTTATTCCTTTTTATTCTCACAGGACGTCAACTTTGCTGCAGAGAACATTAATTTTTGCTATCCATGCTTGCCCTCAAGAAGGTGGTGTGGGGCCTTTTCTTAAACAGCTGCTGTCCTTCTGGTGAAGTACTCCCACAATGCTGTTAATTAACAGGTTCCAGGATTTTGACCCTGCGATGGTGGAGGAAAGGCCATAAATTTTCAAGTCAGATGGTGTGAGGCTTGGAGGGAAACATGCACACAGTGGATTCAAGGGTACCTAAGAATGGAAGAGTATAAGAAATAGAAGCAGGGGGAGACTATCCTGCCCCTCAAGCCTGCTCTGTTATTCAATAAGGTAAAGGCTGATCTTTTACCTCAGCACCACTTTCTTGCAGAGAGCCCATATCTCCTGATTCCCTTCATTTCTACAGCCACTTGTTTCTGTCATTTTAAGTGATAGAGGTCTAGGATGATGGTATCAAAGAATATGCAGTAAGTGGCACTGCTTAAGGATGGTGGAACTACCTTGCTCGTAAAAGGGAGTGTATAAATCTTCCTAGGTGCATTCCTGCCATGCAAGCAAAGCCTATGCTCTCCCACACTGCTTCAATCTGTTGATAAGGAAGAAGTAAGGATTTCCCCTTGATGTAGAGAGACTCAGTGACCTGCATGATGGAAGTGATGGACTGCACATCGCAATATTTGCTGATATTATCTGCTGTAGCTTTCAAGGAACCATCAGCATTAATGTAAAGGGTTCTGAATGCAACAGGAAGTGCTACTCATGCCCTGAAATGTTCAAATCGTGACATCAAATTTGTCTGGGAAAAGCCTGCTTTGTGAAATGTTGTTACCAATACATTGCTCCTTAGTAAAGATATTTTGGAGAAGTGTTCCCTTATATACTCCATAGACAACCCTTCTGCCCTCTTACAACAGCTGACCTTCTCACTTCTGACTTTCTTTCTGCTCTCCCTTGCCGTCTAGTTTAGAAGCAGACCTAGAAGACCACCCATGACAGGAGCCAAACCATTTATGCTATAGCATATTATGCCAGCAATGCCACAGTGACATTCAATGATGTGAGTTTTCCCAGAGTGATAAAATCAGGCTAAACCTGATTTTAACCAGGTTTTTAACAAAATCAACCAGGAGCCTGATACAACAAACCAGTAACTAGCCTGAATCATGTGCTAGAACAACATGAGGGATTGTTCCTGCCAGATGTGTCACACAAAGTGAGTTCAGCTCATCCCAACTCATGAATTCAGACATGCCAACACCACATTTGAGTCTTGAATCTCTTCTAGGATTCTAATTTTGATGTGTAGGCAGTTTTCAGTATAATTCTGATGGGTGTTCTTCACACCAGGAGATTCGCCAACACCAGTATGATTGGGCTCACTTCCAACGAGTGAAAAGTATGCAATTCCTGCCCACCACGCTGAAAGACCAGGATGCCTTTTATTGCCAGGCAGACACCTTGTGCTGTTGAATTTCAAGGCCAAGCTGTCTAGCAACAAATGGATGCAACTGTGGCTTTCCTTTAGGTGGTTATGATCTAGAGTCACAAATTGCTACTTCAACCACCCTGACAGTTTTCTCAAGAGAGGGGACTAACGTACCCTTAGTGTTCACACCAAATTATAAATATAGCCCTGTTGGTTGTGGAGGTTGTGGGCTGGTGAAGGAAAATGACTGAGTCATGAGAGATCAATTTAACCTCACCTGCCAGATGAATTGGGTTAAAATTACTCCTTTATCTTCATAAACTACATGCTTCCCAATATTTTTGGTTTCATTGTAAGTACCTCATCACTCGTCACTTATCCACAATCTAATTGCTTTTCGACAGCCTCATTGGCCCAGTGAAGGAGGTCATGTTCAGTCTCTGTCACCCTAGGTATAACTAAATCTAACATTTTCCTTAAGTCACTTTCACATTTTCCGTTTGGCTATGACTGTTTTTGTTAGGCAAGGCAGTGAGACAGAGCATTAAGCAAACATTCCCAGCTATTATCAGTCATGCCTTTCAATGGGAGTAGGTCATAACCCAGACACTGATTGGACCGTTTGCCTGAAAATCTGCAAGGTTCAGAGCAGTGACACAAACATCATACAACTGTCACTTAAACTAATGATTATAAATTATGCACAGGGTCAGATCCACTCAGTCACAAGTCATTTCCTCAGCCTCCCTCTGGACTGATAAATTCTGCTGTACTGCACAGTTTTCTTCGTGCTGGCTCTGCTGAGAAAGGTTACTGCACAGAATCAGCTGCACAGAACAAGGTCGCATCACAGACTCACACAGGCAGAGCTTGTCCATGACCTGAACAATGCTGGTATTGTACAAATGAGTTATTAATGGCACACTTGCTTATATTCTGCTTAAGGTTTATTTACATTTGTATTTTTCCTGCTAAGGTTGATTCTTCCAATGCTACATCTGCAATACCCAGTTAAATTTACAGATTTCATCTCCAGCTTCTTTATTTTTCCTAGTCTATGCAACAGGCAGGGAAAGTGCTGATTTTCTAATTATCCATCCCTCTCTCCTCCTCCCACCCATTCCACAACCTCAAATGTGTGATGAGCTGACCTCCTCAAATACACTCTGCCTGAAGAAAGAAAAATACATTCATGTTTGTTAGTTCAACTGTTTATTGTTGCCCCAAGATTTTTCCCGTGTTGGAACAACTCCGTGGAAGGGGAGGGGTCTGAATTGTTGTTCTATTTTGATTGAAGCATAGAAAGGAAGGGCATTTTTTTAAATGGTGAACAACTGAAACGTTTTGGTGTCCTCATGCATGAATCACTGAAAGTTAACATTCAGGTAGAGCAAGAAGTTAGGAAAGGCAAACTGTACATTGCGTAGACACAAGAGACTGAAGATGCTGGAAATCAGGAGCAACACACAAAGGCACTGGATAAACTCAGCGGGTCAGGCAGCATCTATGAAGGGAAATGGACAGTCAACATTTTGGGTTGAGACCCTTCATCAGGACAATTCTTGACACAAAACATCAACTGTCCATTTCCCTCCATGGATACTGCCTGACCTGACCCGCTGAGTTCCTCCAGTGCCTTTGTGTGTTGCTCCAGTACGTTGTGTACAGGTCTGGTGGCCCTAAGGAAGTTTATACTTGCAATAGAGAAAGTGAAGGGAAGATTTACAAGATTGATTCCTGGGATGCTTGGATTTGTCAAGTGAGAAGAGATTAAGCAGACTGATCCTGCACCCTCTAGAATTTAGAAGAATTAAAAGTGATCTCACTGAAATGTAGAAAATTCTTATGGTACTTGGCAGGTTCGGTTTGGAGTTGATGTTTCCTCTGGCTGGGGTGTCAAGGAATAGAGGATCACTGTCTCAACATAAGGACAGAGATGAGAAGTTTCTTCACAAGAACAGTAGTGAATCTTTGGAATTCTCTCCTCAAGGGACAGAGAAAGCTTACTTACTGAGTAAATTCAAGACAGAAAATGATAGATTTTTAGAAATTAAGGAAATTAGAGATAAAAGGGTTAGTGAAGGAAAGTAGCATTAAGGTCAAAGGTCAGCCATGATCTTATTGAATTGTGGTGCAATAAAAAGGACCAACTATTTTTTATGTTCTTAAAAAGCTCAGGGCTTTTGGTTACTGTCCTGTTTCTTCTAAAGAAAGTCACCTATCTGTTGGGCACACCATCTTCTATGTTAATAAATGAAAGCCTTAGAAAATGAAGCATTAACAATGTTTTCTCTGTTACAGGGAACATCCTCCCTCTCATCCTGCGGCAGCACACATGAAGCACAAAAAAAGGCAGTGTCTTTCTGCCACCATTTTTTCTTCACTTTGAAGCAAGAATTATGTATTTTCTGCGTAAACAGGAGAAAATCTACGCTACTTCATCACGATCTTCTGGTAGTAAAAATGGAGAAACAGAAAAGAAGGAATTGACGTTAACACAATGCAGAAGGTGCAAATAACATAAAATAAGAGCAGGAAGAACAAAATAAAGCAAAAAGGTTCAGAAATCTGAACAAAGAGAAACAGCTGAGTGGACATTGAATAAAATTGCTATGTATACAATGCCTCCCAAGGCTCCCTACTGAAACATTAAAAGTGAGCAGCAGCTAATGCTTTTTCCTCAGTACAGCTAGCTTATTTAGCTTGCCGCCATGGCAATGAAGCATTTGCACATGTGAAATCTCTTTGAATACATATGTTGCAAAGCAGGAAAAGAGTCACTCATCTTAAAGAAGTGCTTAAAAAGCTTTCTAAAAAGTCCAAAATAAAGGCAGTTTTGTAAATGGGCATGGGGCTGCAGGTTGCACTTTTAAGCAAAGAATATACTGAACAGGAACTATTCTAGGACTATTTCAGTGCCTGTTTTCATGCTTTGAAAATATGGTATGTGTAGTGATCATTCCAATTTGGTGCATGGTCCCGAAGTTGTCATAGTCTTTGTCCCACATGCAATGGCCAAAGCATCATATGTCATGGAGTTGGCCTTGCACATGTGAATCTGCACTAAAGCCTTTTCTCCATATTCATTGTCATCATGTGGAGCAATAGAAAGCAAATTTTTGGGAGGGGAGTCAGTGAGGGGTAGATTAAGATCGG
>JAUZTB010000118.1:69726799-69740436 GCA_034780895.1 Rhynchobatus australiae | reverse complement strand
GTGGGAGAATGGGATTGCTCTGTGAGCCGGCATATGGAAATGTGGAAGCTTAAATGCGTTAAAGACTGGGAAATATTTCTACTTTGCTTATCCTCCATCTCAGCCTTGGGCAGATCGTTATAGCCATCTACAAAAGACCCTCAACTCTAAAACAATTTCATGATAACAACATTCTAGATCGAGAGCAACAAACACAAAACGCTGGAGGAACTCAGCAGGTCAGGCGTATCTACATAGGGAAGTGAACAGTCAACCTTTCAGGCCAAGATCTGATGTGTTAAATGTTGCATAATTCCTGAAGAATATCATTGCTTCAGCCTTAATGCTCTTGAGAACTCAAGATGAAAATAGATTTGGAAGACAGCATTGTGCTTACTACACTTTTACTTCTAGGTGGTAGACGTCATGCATTTGGGAGGTGTAATTGAACCTTTCTCAGCAAAACATTGCAGTGCACCTTGTAGAAGATGTATATTTCATCCACATTGGACCATTGATGGAAGAAGTGATTTTGTTAAGGTGGTAGGTGGAATGCCAATCAGACAGTGTGCTTTGTTCTGGATGAAGACAAACCTTTTGAAAGGTGTTGGAGCAACAGGAATAGGCTATTCATCCTCTCGTGCCTACTCCACCATTCCTCTGGGTCATGACTGATCTGATATTCCTCAAATTCACTCTCCTGTCCTTTCCCTTACTGATTGGAAGTCCTACCTCAGCCTTAAATTCACACAAAGCTCTTCCCTCACAAGGTGTATCAGAGTTACAATTATCTGAGAGAAGGAATTCTCTCTCATCTCATTCCATGTTGAAGATAATCATTTGCACTCAAATTCACCATTCTTTGCTATTCTGTAATGAGGCCTCAGATAGAGTCTTCCTGGCAAACCCCAAACTGTGCATTGGTGAGCAAGTTATTGGAACGTAAATGCTACTTGGTCACACATCTAAAGGCACCTTACATCATTTGACTGATGATTGAGAGCAGGTTAATGGGTATCATTTATTCACAGCCCAAAATCTCATTAGAGTTGTCCTGCTTTTTGTGGATGAGATTTGATGGCAGTGTTCCACAGCTGCAGTTAGATGCCAGGATTGCAGCTGTACTGGAACAGCTTTACTAAAGACATGTCGAGATCTAGAACAAACAGCTTCAGCACTACGATCAGGAAGCTATTGGGACCCCTTCCCATTGTTGCATCTGGTCTTACTCAATCATATTTTGATGTTACATGAAGACTGAATTGATTGAAGACTGAAAAATCTGATGGTGAAGACTTTGAAGGTGGATAAGATGAATCTCTTACTCAGTACTTGCTCAGTACTTCTGGGTGAAGATAACTGATAACTGATCCTTAACGAAGATAAGGATGGCTTACCTCTAGTTCGAGCAGAGTATTTCAACTATTAATCATGAATGTAGTCCTGTGTTATAGCTTCTCCAGGCATTGGCATGACTTCTTCAACTAGGCCTGGTGTATCTTCTGACATCGTTCTCCAGGTATCTTATTGAACCATCGATGATTATTTAGCTAGAAGGTAATAGTAAAGCAAGGAATATGTTGGGCATTGTTTCATATTGTGGCAAAATATAATTTTGTTACTGCTGAGGGCCCACAACATCTCATGATTGTTCAATTTTGTGTGATTCTGAGTCTATCCAACACAACAAGATGGAGACACAAGAGACTGCACATGCTGGAAATCTGGAGCAACACACAGAGGTGCTGGAAGAATTTAGTGGGTCAGGCAGCATCTATGGAGGGAAATGGACAGTCAACATTTTGGGTCGTGGCGGGTAGATGCTGCCTGATCCTCTGAGCTTCTCCGGCGCTTTTGCATGTTACAACAAGATGAAGGATGTGCTCAGTGCAAGCTTGTGAGTTTTCCTCCACTGGGGCTGTGTGTAGACCATTCTTACCAATAGTGTCAGGGACAGATGCAGCACTGACAGATGTGGTCATGATGGTGAGATCAGTTAGATTTCTCCTTCTTATTAATTCTTTCACCAACCACAACAGCCTGGCAACCATGTCATTCAGGATTCCCCCAGCTCCTGGGTCTACCAACAAACAATTTTCTGGAGGAACTCAGTGGGTCAAGCAGCATCTATGGGGGGAAAGGAATTCTTAACCCGCTGAGTTCCTCCAGCAGATTGTTTGTTGTTCCAGATTCCAGCATCTGCAGTCTCTTGTGTCTCCTGGTTCTACCAGGTCATTCTTCATGATGGACACTAAAGTTTCCTGATTCAGGGTATATTCTGTGTGTTTGCTGCACTCAATTCTTATTCCAAGTTCAAAGTGGTGATATTGGTTAATGAGTTGAGAAATTTGAGGTAGGTGATAATCAGCTGGAGGTTTTCAACGTTTGATATGATGCCACGAGACATTATGGGTTCAGTTGGTGAAGGAGGAGTCTGGGACATTGGTAGATTTGTGTAGTTTTGTGAATATGGCTTTTGTGAATATGTTCGACTAATCTGGGCACCAGATTTTCCAGTTTTTGCCACATTCCACATGTCAGTAAGAAAATCTTGCAGTGTCGACTGGGAGGGTGTGCCTTTGTTATGTGAAAGTCCAATGTCTAGGTCAATTTATGTTACAATAAAAATTTTCCTGATGACAGAGCTTACATAGCACGTTTGTTGGAAAGCAGAGCATTGGAATAATTGAATCTACTTTTCAAGCAGCTGTCTAAAAGGCCAATGAGAATTGCAGAACCTTTTGTTCCATTGCTGTCAAACAGAATTCAGGGAATAGTGTTTCCTTTGAACAGACTTGTAAAAAAATATTGGATAACCTTCAGATGTCCTCCTCCCATGATCATATAAACACTGAATTTCAGGCTTTACAAATGTATGTTTTCACTCAAACGTGCCAAGTCTGTTCATGCTGCATATTGACATTCATACCAAACTGGAAATGGTGGTCTCCCCCCACACTCCAAAAGCTGAGACAGTCTTTACTTTGAAAGCTGAGCTGTTGCCTCTGTTTAAAAAAAAACTGAAACCTGATATTGCACTGACCTAAAAATATATAATCATAAGAAATAAATAGAATCCTTTCTTTTGAACAGCAGACAAAATATGTGATTATCACTGAAGCTTTGTAAAGTTAATTATGCTTGGCTGCAAGGCTGCAACTGAAAAACCTGTTTCATCCTTGACTAAATTAATTCCACAGCGTTTGAAACCTTAGGTTTTGCCAGGAGACTTAGTCCCCTGAGCCACCAATTATCTGCTATCAACTCACAGATCTCTGAGCTAGAGTTGATTTTTTTTCATTTAGGAGTCATGAAGCTATCGTTTGCTAGAGTAGTCCAGTGACTTTAAATGTTTCTCAGCAGGCAAGTGATATCTTGCTGTTGACATGGTGGAATGATAGAAAGAGAAGGGCCCAGGTTAAAAAGAGTTCAACTCCCACAGTAAGTTTTGAAAGAACATTTAGTGTGTAATCTTGGCCTTTTAAGTGAAGATAGTTCTGCAGTAACAGGTTATATTATAATATGGCAGCCATTGCCTGATACAGTGCTGTGCAATATAGCCACTCACCGCAAGTGAATAATTGTATACCCAGATGTAGGTAATTGCGCTTTCGTTTTGAAAATAAAATGTGAGTAATGGATAATGCCCTTGGCCATGTGATCTCAATCCTTACATGATGTACATGAACATAATTTAACATTTTTATGAATCCACTGGTAAAATCGCAAAATATAAACCAAAGTTGGGTGAGTGTACTTTGATTGTAATGAGTGCTTTGTAACTCTTGCTACTGAATGGTACAGATATTTGTGTAGTAAATTTACACATGTAAATTATATAAAGTTATGTATATTATATTCTGAGTGTATTCAATGTTTCTTTTACTAAATGTAGAATACGTGGGTATGACTGTGCTAACAATATTTACAGCTTTGGGTCTGCAGAATACTATATAATACTAGTGTGGGGGTGTGGAGTTAGGTCAGGTCATGTGCTTTTGGTACCTGTACCAGAAATGTTCTATTTATTATGTGACAGTTCTGAGGAATCTAAGTTCTTCAGAACACTGCTGTTCCTCTACAGTGTAGTGGGTAATACTCTGATATTAAATAACGTTGAATAATGTTCAGATATAGAGACAATACTTATTGGATAATTTGATAATTTATTGAATTTAGGCTTGGACTATAATATTGAACTTGAAATTGAAATAAAAAATAGATTCAAAAGCAGACCACTAATTTGTTATCAACTATTTTACAACATGGTAAAAAATCAAAAGAACCTGCTACCCTTCCCAAAAGCAATTTTCTCTTGTATTGATATAATCAACTGGCACATACATTGTCTGGCTACACTGCAGTATGAACTACAAAATAATTTATTGCATTTGAATTAGCCTGGTTAAAACCAGACCCTTGTCCTTCACTTTGCTTTGGAACATATCTGAGGCACATTAAAAAAGCAGATTTGTAATTTCTAATTATCTAAAAACTGTGGCGAAGATGATTGTAAATAAGCTTTTTAACTGAAGTTCTTATCAATAAGGGAAAATTATATTTATATACATGTTCAGTCCTAACAACCCAGAGACAGATATTATGAAACAGTTTAATTAGGTGCCCATTAACTGTAACTGAATGTACAGTTATAATGTTAATGCCAAAACTATTTTATGTGTAATAAGACTGGAAGTTTACTCAATCAGAAGCTCCTTGTTTCGCAAAAGAACACATTGAACACACAAACAGACACACACGTGAAAAAGTCTGGTAACTGTATCACTACATTGGTAAAACGAGTTATATTTCTGCTGTTGAAAGGAATGAACAAAATGTTTTATTGAAACCTTCACTGCTTGGTTTATTTCTCCTTAAGCTGTGAAAAAAATGAGGCATTAATTTTCAATGAAATTGTTTTCCCAGAGACCAGCAATTACTCTTTGACCCAGATATGAACTGCTGTTTTCCTTTCTTAGTATTCTGTGTTGTAATTCTTTCTATTTGCTGTTCTCATGCATATCTACTCAGGTCTTTTACTGGAAATGTAGATTTAAAACTCCCCCAGAAAATTGTGATATGCCAATTGAAAGTGTATTTGAATGGTTGCCTAAAGCTGTTTACAGCCACACTTACCTGATCTGGCCTAAGAGTCTATAAAGAATTCTTACAGATCAAGGGGCCATTCGTGCATTTGGTCTGTTCTATTGGTATCATTCTATTGCAGAGAAATGAGGTAGTCTCAAAAGAGAGCAATTCTCACAGGAACTATAGTATTGTCTACTGAAATCACATTGTCTAGTTGAACAATCAAGGTCAGAGTTTTCATACACTGTACTTAACGCATGCAGGCTTTAGTCAAGATGTATACAAATTCTCATTCCGAGAGATTGAGTAGTGAGAATGACATTCAATGAATTAGCCTTCCGAGCTGCAACATTTATCAGTTGTATCCTTGGGAAATGTTGTTAGGTTTATAGTAGCATTCCTTCCAGCAGTAATAAAAGCTGTTAGCTTGGATTATTTATGAAAGGTTAGTGATAAGTGCCATGAGGAGGGAATATGCTATCAGGAAATGTTTCTTTGTAGAGATAAGGAATAGGTCACATGTAAGGCCATGGAATGAGAGAAAGCATTTATTTTAGGTTACTAGATATGAGAAAAACAAATAGAATGGAGAACAGCTGTGAATGTGATGCAAGAACAGAGCATAAACTCAATGTTAATTGAAACTATTCTAAAATTATATTCAATATACTGCCATGGTTTTAAACCATTAATTTCTTGTGGAGAAATGGCCTTTGATGGTTATCATCTCATAAATAAAAAACCATCAATCACACATAATATTTTTGTGCCTTAGCTTAGTAGACATCAGTTCAGAATACAAAAATTTCCATCCATCAATAAATATTCTGAAAGACCTGTATTAGACCAGGAAACATCAAACTGATTTGAGGAAAATGAATTTTAACCATATTTGCTTTGTCTGCATAGTGACATTAACAATTGGGCTTAAGCTGCCAAATTCTTACTCTCTGTTGTTGAAATTGCATCTTTTACGTTTGTGTTACAAATTGCCATTTAAGGGTACTTATGGCAAAACATTGTGAATTCTACACGGATTAAATTTAGAACCAAAATTGTTGACTAAACATAAAATAAGAGTTGTTTCCTTTTCTCACTCTTCCTTGTATACTGGGGCAGTGTTTCACAGTCTTGGGACTGGTGTCCATTTTTCCTGTGTGAAATTAAACTGTAGAAATGTTTCTGCAGAGGGATAGAAGCATTTAAGTGGTCCAGTGACCAGTCCCAATTTTGCAACAGGTAGCAAAATTTATCACACACTAGACTCCAAAGCATTTCAGTTGATTGTTCAGGCCTTGCACACTCTGTGCAAAGAACATAAGAAAACAGGAACAGGAATAGGCCACTCAAACCCTCAGGCCTGCCCTCCCATTCATTGTGATTATGGCTGATCTGTCCTTGGCCTTCCCACTGCTAGCTTCACCTAAAAGGAGCTCTTGGAAGATGTCAAGTAGGCCATGAATCTGATGGATGGTGTGCAGGGTGGTGAAAGAAGCTGAGGCCTTTGTATAAAGGGTACAAAATAGAGTTGTGTTGCATCAAGGAATACAGCATCAGGTAAAGATTTTCAGGATTGAGACTTTGGCCTATGTATCCTCAGGGACTGGAGCAATGGAGGACATCAGGTAATAGGACTTTGGGGTTTGGCACATCAGGAATTAGGCCATTAGTGGGAGGAAGTGTGCTGCAGTTGTTAGTACCCTAACTTCACAACTCCAGGGACTTGGTTCAATCCCCACTATGAGTGCTGTCTGCACATTCTTCCCATAACCTTATGGGTTTCTACTGTTTCTGCTCAAATCGCAGATATTGGCAGATAAATTGGCTGCTATAAATGATCTCTTAGTGTAAATAAATGGCAAAAAAAAATTGAATTGATGAGCAGGAGAGGGAGAGAATAAATTGCAGAGCCACTGGGCGAGAAGAAGAGAGGGATGAGATTAATGGGATTACTGTACCAGGACTCAAATGGTTTCCTTTTGTGTCATAGTCAGTAAGTGGTTGGGTATGTCAAACATGCAATTGTGTGGTAGGCTGTGTGCAGCCACGCATGCATTTGTGTGGTTCCGAGTCTTGTTGAATGGACATATAGTCAGATGCTCCAGGCATATTGGCTCAAAGTCAAGCTACGTTTAAACACCAATTGATGCCTTGGATTCTTCAACAGTGGGCTAACTTTTCTCCTAGTTAATCATTTTTCAGATGTGTCACGTTTTGTTCTTATCCCGAATTGCCCTTGAAAAGGTGGTGGTGCACCACTAAATCCAACTGTCACAGTTCTTCTGGTGAGGGGCCCCCCACAATGCCTTTTGGCTGAGAGTTCCAGCAATTAGACTCAATGATAACAAACGAGTAGGGACATGGTTCCTGATGGGAAACCTTCAAGTGGAGGTGTTGTCATGCACCTAGTTGCCTTGTCCTTCATGAGAGTAGAGGTTCACAGGTGTGGAGGTGCTGTTTGGGTCTCCTGCAAGAGTAAGTACAGTGTATTTTGTAGATGGTGTGATCTACAGCCACCGTGCACCAGTGGTGGAGGGAATGAATGTTTAAGATGATTAATGAGGTGCCACTCATGCGTCTCACTTCATCCTAGATGTTGCTGAGATTTTTGACTGCTTTTGGAGCTGCAGTAATCAGGGAAAATGAACAGTACTCCATCACATTTCTAACGTGCTTCGTGATAGTACCTGGTAGAATTGTGCCTTGTGACATCGAGAGGAATCACAGGGCACCCAATCTACTTTTGTGTTAATGTGGCTGGTCCCATTGAATTTCTGGTCAATGATGGCCCTGCTGGAGTGGATTGACTTCAGTTTTACCAGGGTGTCTTGATGCCACACATGGTCAAATTATGCTTTGATATCATCTCTTTGGTACATATTTGAAGTGTGGGTATGATGAATTTCATACCCATTGGCTATTTAATTGTCTATCACAATTCATGCGGAGATGTGGCTGGACTGTCGAGCTTTAACCTGATTCATTGGTTGCGTGATTCCTTAGCTCACCTATTGCACACTGCTCTTTGTATTCAACATACATGTAATCCTGCATTGCAGCTTCATCAAATTTTAGCTGGACCTGGTTTTGCTCCCAACATACCCTTTTGCACTTTTCATTGATCCTGCATTGATCCTGGCTTAATAGTAATGGTGGGGCGAGGGATGTGCCAGCCGATGTGGGTTAGATTGTGGTGGTGCACATTTCTGCTGCTATTGATGGTCAACAGCACCTTATGAATGCCCAGATTTGAGCTGCAGTTTTATTTTTTCAATTCTTCTCATTTAGCTCAACAGTAATGCCACATAATCCTTGGTTATGATCTCTTCAGTTAAAGCCTGCTTCATTGTGGGTGGTTCATCTTGTGTGCAAGCCTCAATTATACAAATCAATTTTGTGCAAGCAATGTCAAAATGTGTATTGCATGCCACTTCACCTCACTATGTATTCCCAGTGAACCTTCATGATCATGTTAATCATAACCAGGAAGGACCAGGTCAAACTTGCAGAAATGTACAGCATGCACATTGCACTAGGCAGAAGAACTTCCAGTCCTGAAAATGTTGGCAAGTTATTTAATCCAGAGATTTAATTCGAAACTGCTCCTCAAACAATATGCAGATAAATACCAGCACTGGATGGCTGACAAGGGATGGCATGCCAGCTGAATTTTTACTCTCCTTAACCAAGTGCTGTTGGGGACAACTGCAACATTTTGATCCCACTTAAATTAGGTTACCTGATCACAAGCTGAAGACTGAATCCAAGCCCATCCTGATCTCAAGACTCAACGGCATTCATTCACCTAAATCATATGATCAACTCTGGAACTGTTCCCAGTTCCAAAATCATAATCTTCCTCTCCTGCAGAATTTTCATAGAAAAACAACTGTAGAGTTACAGTACTCTGAATCATTTGTCCCTTCCATAGTGAATCCTTTTTAAGCTGGTAAGGAATTAGAATGACTGACAGCAGAGACAGAAAATAAGCTCCTTATTTTTCTGTTACACAGTGCTTGAACTATGAGAGAAAAGGTATTAAAATGGAATAACCACATTGAAACAAGCATAAAAAGCTCCAAAGCTGGAGGAATGTTGCAGGAACCAATAAAAGAAAATCCATTAAAGGACAAGTGAGCAGGCAGACACTGCAACAGAAACCTAAAGACGGGTGAAAGATCAGAGGCAGCAATAAAAGTGCAGTAATAAATTGTGATGTCAATAACATGTTCCTAGAACTAATTGGTTGGTTGCTATAACTCCCACGGAGTTTTTGATCCTGATACCTTTACATAACTGATTATGTACATTGTAGCTTAATAGTCAAAGTTGCAAAAGGGAAGCTGTGGATTTGATCTCCAGCTGTTCATTTTGGGAACTACCTTTCAATATCACTGGATAACTGCTGGTACACAGGTATGACAAAACATAGCATAGGATTATTTGCTGGTCAAGCCCTTTCATGCCAGTAAGTACATTCAAATTATGCATACCATTCATTTGAAGAAGATGCAAAGTATACAAATCTGTAGAAAATAGACACCCCATTGTTTATACATAGGCATAGGAGGATAAAAAGTATTTTGTGTATTTTTTAATGACTATGATCACAGTGCCAAAGGTGAACAACTGGGACACCAGTAAAATGCAGAAATACCAAGATTTGAATCATGGAAGAAAATGAGAATGGGCAGTTCTATTCCAGTGCTCCCTGAACATGCTCTGCACTATAACAAAACCAGAACAGAGACAGTTCAAAGTGGGAAAATGAACAATGGGACTATTAATATTACAAAATCTTATTGGTGTTTTTTTTCTTACTTTTAAACTGCAGCGAAATAATCGTCTAACAGAATCCAGAAATTTGAGTGTCAGCCATGATGACCTGATGCATTGTGGATCACAAATTGACACAAACTAGACTCTTCGTGTAAAAGAACAAGAAATCCTCATTGCTACAATTCCTTATAGCTTTTCAATATTAAGGTCTTGGTTTATTATCCTGTATAAATGATTTGCAGTAAACTTCAAACATTGTATCCAAGCATAAAATGTACGTTCCAATTTAATTAGTTTTTACTATTTCTTTGATACAGTATGTAATTTACTACAGTGCAAATAGTATCAAAGAGAATTTGTTTTAAGGAACTAAAAATGCCACAGCTGAGCTGGTTTTGGATAATATGGGTAGAAATTACTTTTGTTGGTTTGTACAGTTAAATTTTTCTTTTTTTAAAAAGTAGGATCCCATGGAAACCACTTTTACTAGCAATTCCTTGTAAAGGCCACTTTACATTTTAACATTAGATGTGGCTTATTCATGCCTGATACCTAATATTTGTCATCACTTAATTGAATAACCTAGTGTTTCAGGTAGTTTTAAAAATTGACAGATCAATAATAAACTATAAATTTTGGCAGAATGCAAATATGTTGAGGTACTTGTACAATCCTCAGTACTTTCTTGACTATACTACTAACTTGCACTATATTTCCCTAAAATCATATCGAAGGAACAAAGGATGCTGCTAATGTGTGTGGAGGTCACTTACATCATAAGGTTGCTTTTATAATACCTTTGTCAACTGTTTGACATGAGAATTTTACAAAACCAGTAATTTAACAAAACGTAACAAATGGAGGGGTATAAATTTGTTCTCTGTTGCCTTCATTATCATGGGGGGGGCAGAAAGGTAGTGACATGTGGATTGTACTCGGCTTCTTAAATTGGTCCTGTTGAAATTAATTTCAATAGTGGAATACAGCATGTGTACACTACTATATCAATTTTTGAGTGCATGTAACTAAGGACTAATTTCTTCCACTTTGTGCCTGGCTGTGAAATCAAATTTAGATTGAAAATTGCAAACTAAGCTCTGAACACTTCATGGATTGAAATAAAATTAAATAATTTCCAACTGATAGAACTGGATCCTGTAAAATCTTCCTTTTAAAATGGTGTTCTATCAAAAGAATAACCATGATACATATTTGAAATTGCAGATGATTATATGGGCATGCAGATTCAGTCGTGACCAGTGAAACTGCAGGAGCTGTTAAGATTACATGAATATATTTCATTTTGGAAATCAGGGCCTTTAGGGTTAACCATCTTTCATTGATTCATCTTGCACTTGTATGTATATTTACCCTAATTACTTTGTAAATCATTTTATGTTTAGGCAGTACCTGGAGTACTACTTATTTGCTTTTAAATGTGACTTTTATGTGTTTTATCTCTTGTATTTTATATATGTACATTAACAGAAATTGTTTGCACATTGAAAAACAAATGATAAAATAGGATTGCAAGTGAAAATTAAAATCGTGATAGTTTACAAAAATAGAATGATGGTCAAAGGGTATATGGATTCTTAATTCCATTAAAAGGTTTACGTGTGGTTCTACAAGCACTTGAGTTTTTGATATAACAATGATTGACTGCATCAGCTCTTAAGAACATCACAATCGAATTCTCACTTCTTTGGTTACTCTATTCTGAACATTATAGCAGGAAATATGTAGAAGTATTGAACAAAGCTACTAAAATTGAAATTGGCTGTAGCTGCATGAAAACTACTATACTAGAAAGTACCAGATTTTACCCCTTCAGCTTTTAGTCCATTTCAGCCTTTAATTCAAAAAAGTGTTACCCTAGGTAATGTAATAACATTGTTATCCATGCATAAATGCTGTGATACTGTTACAAGACTAATCTGAACAGTGATTTCTGCAGGTTGTAGATTTTAGTATCAGGGTGATTTTAATAAGCTTCGTTGAGTTTGCATACAGTAAACAGATTTTTAGTTATGTATTGCACTTTCACTAGGGCAAGTCTGTGTAGCCATGATGTTGCATGTAACATTTTAATACAATTTGCCTGTTTAATGTGCTACATATCAATGGGTGAGATTATTCAGACAAGAATATACTGTATTAGTGTTAACAGTTTTTTAGAATGGAAGATATGTACATTTGTATGTTGGATATGTCACATGTTACAATATTTATGTTCAAAATATATTGAAACATTTTTGGTGAGAAATAAGAACTGAATGCAATTTTAAAGATCCTGTAAATAAAATGCAAGTACAAATTGCTACTGAAAGCAAACTGTCTTAAGTTGATAGCTCAGTTTATTTGAATTTTCCATTGTGCTAAGTCCTACAGCACAGAAACAGGCCACATTGGCCCAACTCATCCATGCTGACCAAGCTGCTTAGCTGAGCTATCCCATTTGCCTGTGTCTGGTCCGCTCTCTCTAAACTTTTTCTATCCACGTACCTGTCTACATTTCTTTTAAACGGTGCAATTGTTCTCTCTTCTACCACTTCCTGACAGCTTGTTCCACATACACACCACCCTGTCTAGGAAAAGGTCACTCCTCACACCCCAGTTAAATTTTCCCCCCTCATGTTAAATCTATGCCCTTTAGTTTTAGATTAATGTCACCCCTCAGACTCCTGTGCTCCAGGGGAAAAAAGCCCCAGCCTATCCTTGTAAGTCAAGCCCTCCAGTCCCAATAACATCCTTGTGACTCTTTTCTGCACCCTTTCCAGCTTCATGATATAATTCCTACAGCTCAACAGACAGAACTGCACACAATACTCCACAATTGCAGTCTCGCCAACATCCTGTACAGTTGTAACATGATGTCCGAACTCTGTACACAATGACCAGTGAAGATAAATGAGCCAGATATCTTCTTCACCATCTTGTCTATCCATGTTGCCACAGTCAGGGAGCTATGTACTTGTTACCTTAGGTATTCTACAACACCCTCCAGAGCCATGCCATTTATTGTACATGTCCTGACCTGGTTTAATTTACCAAAATGCAACATTTCACCCTTGTCTAAGTTAAATTCTATCTGACATTCCTTGGCCGACTATGCCAGTTGTTCTAGATCCTGCTGCAGTCTTAAATAACTACCTTCACTGTTCACGATACCAACAATTTTGGTGCCATCCACAAACTTGCTACTCATCTAAATCATTAATTTCACTACAATATGTAAAGGTAAATGAGGGGGAGCTAAACCTTTCCAGCCTTTCTTTGCTTTATCCATCAGATTTTATCCCATGTATTTAGACCATATTCCTTTTTTTCGCTACTTCTAGCATTTCTTTTTTCTTTGGAGGTGGAGGGGAACCTAAACAGTTAATTTTCTGCTGTAACGGAGGCTATGTCTTGGAATTGTTGTAATGTTTTTCATTGGCCTACAAAAGCTACTTTAAATAATTTCCTTCCTTCACAGCAAAATGAAGACTGGTATCAGTGTGGTTTTATAATGAAGTTTTAACAATTTATAAAATATTACTTGACTTTATAATCATTTGCAATAATAAGGACCTTCTACTGAAATCCTGTGTGCAGCGTTCATCTTTCTAGTTAGATGTGGAAGGTGTTGGCATTAACGTGGGTGATTTAATGGCAGTTGTGACGTACTTGTACAAATAATCTGGAAGAGTATTAGTTTGGATATCTGTACTGGCCACAGTCTATTATTACCAATGGACCAGCTTGATTGAAACAAAAAATCAATTCAAGATGCAGCTTGTATTAAGAAT
>JAUZTB010000118.1:69664682-69683908 GCA_034780895.1 Rhynchobatus australiae | reverse complement strand
CTCACCCGCTCGCGCCAACACCCGCCCCGCCTCATCCCCCCCCCCCCCCCGTCTCACCAGCTGGGCACCATCCGTCCCGTTGCTGCTGTGTGCATTTTCCCGGCTGCCTTGCCAGGCTCTTTGAGTCCCCGTCCTTGCTGAGTTCCCCAACTGCCTTAGGTTTCACCCCTCGCCCCCAGGACAGCACCGCTGGTTCTCAAACGAAACCGTTAATGAATGCGGAAAGCACAAGAACAGTGTGGACCCTCCAGCCCAAGTGGTCCATTCATGCTCCTCAACAAACCTTCTCCAAACACCCTCCAACAAGCTCAAGAAGCACATCTGTAGAATAAGAAGGTGTTGCACTTGGATAGAACGTTCTAAATCTCAGGACATCTTCACAGGTGCGCAGCCATCAAACTGATTTGGAAGCATAACCACTGTCATAGTCCAGGGCTCAGACGGGAAGGACCAGTTATCTGCTTCAGTGATGCTGATGGGAAGGTGAATACTGGGTAGAACGTGAGAGACCATGACTGGTCCATACCAAACAAGGTGCCCATCTAAGCCAGTCCTATTTGCCTACATTTGGCCCATATCCTTCCAAACCTTTCCTCTCCACATACTCATCCTAGTGTCTTTTAAATGTTATTATTGTACCCGCCTCAACCACTCCCTCAAGTAGTTGTTATTAAACCACAAACAAAGGTGCATTGCTGCTTTATTAAATAGAAGGGCTTATAGATAGACAGTAGCATTTCCCTATGATGCGTCTGCTCCACAGAGGCAGCTTCTAGCAAGTTCCACACTAAAACTGTGTATAAATTACTCAGAGGGCAGTTGTTCAATGTTATAATGTGTTACCAACATTGCACGAGCCCCCTAGGTTACACTGTAGCCTGACATTCCTGATACATGTGTTGATATTTTGCCCCTTTTCCAGCTAAAAGGAAGCCAAACAAGTAGGCGTAGGGTTGAACTTGCAGCTTTCATCACCTCAAATCCCAGAGCCAATGAGGAGAGGTCCCAGTTGTAACGTGGGAATCCTTGGAGGAGACATCTTGAACACAGCCAGATACCAGCCACAGGACGGGTTGACACTGACCAAATACTGCCGACAGGACTTGCCAGGCAGAGTCCTTACACACATGGATATGGGAAGTCTGTCTCACCACATCTCCGCGGTCAGATGAGCTGTGGGTGGCACAGATCAGAAGCTGCACCCCAGACCACCCTGGCAGCCAGTGGAGATGGCCATAGATTCGCCTTTCGTCAAAGCAGTTGCCGGCTTCAACAGTTTTTAAATGGTTCAGAGATAAGTACAAATTATTAATGCGGAAGGATTTTTAAATTAAAACGTTGGAAAGTTCAAACCAGACCTACATGCAAAAGGATTTTTTTTAAAATAGAAGAAAAATGTTGGTCTTACCCAACAACCGATTTATTAGTCTTATCTTTTTACAGGAAGTAATTTATTCGTGTGTGTGGATCGTGTGACTCGAGAATAAGGGGAATATAGATATAAATATATAAAATAAACATTTGAAAGGGGTGAAACACGTGGCGGAGAAGCGAATGTCCCCCCAGATCCAAAGCAGTGAAGTTCATCCAATTTTTATCCAAGAGATCTCATCTTCAGGATGTCAGTGAACAGTTCCATTGCTACTGGTAAATGTGTTGATTCAAACGCGGTTGATACTTACGACAGTGGCGATGACTGGGAAATTGGAGTGGGAAATCTGATCATCGATTTGGAGGCCGATTTGGAGAAAGACAGGCAGAAATTGGAAATGAATAATTCGAGCAGCAATAACAACACCATTGCAACCAACACCACCAAGGACTGCGGGGGATTGGCTCCAAGTGGAGCTAGTGCAGCAGCAGCAGCCCTTTCCGATAGCCTCAAATTCACCTCCTCTTCCGTCCAGCCTCCCCAAGGAAATTCCCACAAGGAGACTGGCAAATCCAAAGTGAAAAGAAGCAAAACTTCCAAGGATGCTAATAAATCTCTCTCCTCTGCCTCACTGTATGGGATTCCTGAAATTAGCAGTGCTGGCAAGAGGCAGGAAGTTCAAGGGCGCCCTGGAGAGGTTTCTGGCATGAATTCAGCCCTGGGTCAAACAGTTAGCAGCAACAGCAACAGCAGCAGCAACAACAGTGGTTGCAATAATATTAATAATAACAATAACTGCAACAACACAATTGGCAATTGCACTAAAAACAAAGAAGAGAAACCGGGCAAGGGCTCGGGCAGGGGAGGCTCTAAGCGGGATAAGGAGGGTGGCAGGTCTCGCAAGGATAGCACTAAACACGATGTGGGGGTGCACCCGATCCCGGGCCAGCCCCCCATGTCGGTAGCGGGCTCAGCCGCCGCGCACCTCTTTAATTTCGGCCCCAAGGGCGGCAGCAGCTCCCTGCAGTGCGGCGGAGGCGCCGGAGAGCCCTCGCCCCGGGTCCAGGACATCAAAACTACTCTGGAGCCGGGGATCCTCAGCAGCCCTATCGTGGCCAAGAAAGAGGATGCAGAGACTGACGGAGACGCTGCTCGACCCATCAAGAAACTGAAAACCGAAAAGGTAACTCGTTATTTACTTTCTGCTGCCTTGTTTGTTGTTGGATTCTTTGCAAATAATAATAAAAACAACAAAATCATGCCTACTTGTGTGGATGTGAGCGATGCACCGGGATGAATAATGCGAGAGGAATGATAATGCTCGCCTTTTTGCATATCTGCTATAATTTGAACGCACCTCAGTAATAACCTGCGGGTGACGACGGTATGGAAAGGGTTTGTGGTTATATTTCTTAACTGTTGACGACTGTCTTAACAGCACGAATTGTGACCATTACTTTGTGCATCGGTGTATCTAGCATGGCCTTGGAGCTCTCCAATAAGAGAGAAAATTCCACATTTTCTCTTGTTTGTGTGAAATAACAGGCTGGTGTAATGATCATACACACAAACAATGGAGTAAGACCCGCAGCTGGAGAGAAATGAGGTTATTGTGATCACTGCTGTTTGCCTAAAGGGTGGGGGAGGTGCTTTGTAATCAAATAGCACACTAAACGCCTTCATAAAGGCTGCACCAGTCTTGCCTTTTATGAATGCAGGGTTGGCCGAATGGTGCCTGGTATTTTATTAACATCAGTGTGGGCACGATGATCTGTTTTGTAGATTCAGTGTGAAAGGGAAGTTTGCCCTTGCCTTCCATTGTTGGTGTGTAACCAGGCTTCTGGTATGTTGATAATTATCCAAAGACTGTGGAGTTTCTCAGGAGGCTCGGATCTATTGTTTGTTGGATAATTATGAGGTCAGAGGAATTGTGCCATTTTAAGAAGCTGACTGATTATTGTTGATGCTGGTTTTGAAACAATGTCCGTACCTTTCCTAAAACAAAATCCTAACAGTTCCTTATTTCTAATAAGATATACAAAACGTTTAAACCACTGTTAAGAGTTGAGAACTGCTTTGTGTTGTCGTGCATAGTGAAGCTTTTGTGCTCTACTTCAATTTTGGTCAAGAAAAGTTGAATAATTTAGTCCTTTCAGAGTAATTACTTCCTTTTAATATAGTTTGCCCAGCACCTTGTGATCTACTTTTCAACCTTTCCCTTCCCATTCAACTCAATAAATTGATTCCCTGTGATGGAAGTGGTCAGTCGAGTTGGAGAGGATTTTGTCTCAGTGCATAATAGAGTAAAGTGAATTCCCAGCTTGTTGAGGTGATGACCTTTGCATTTCTGCTGATACTATTGTTGGAAACTTTAGACAGCAGCAAGACTGGTTGGCATGGAAGACAGTATTTTATTTGATTAATTTTATTGCCAGGGAAACAGTTTCAAGGAGACATTGAGATGCTAATAAAGATTTAAACAGCAAGGTGCAGAGGCTAATGTTCATAGTCTATTAGTCACGAGAAGGGTATCTAAACAGATTTGGAATTAAGAAGATTGGCTAACTGTTTGACATGTCTGACAATTCTCCAATCAAATTGTTTTACCTTGGTTTCCAACAGTAAGCAAATTGGGAACCGTTTTAATCTCCTTTAAGTATCAAGATAACTTGCTCTCATCTGTTCTTCACAATGGCTGTGGTTAAAGTTTCAGGACCATTTGATTGGATTCACAGGCTGTATGAAATGCAAAAAAGCATTGCTCCCTGCTCCCCTAAGCTTATTTTTAATCTCTCAGCCAAATGTTCAGATTCAACAGTTTTGTTTAGCAGGCAGTCTGTACACTTTCAAATCTTAGAGGCAGGTGTCATGGCAACAGAGATTAGACTGGTGTGGCTTCACTACTCCTATTTCTTCCTTATTTATACCTCAAATAGTCTCCTGGGGAAACTATTTCAATGTGTCTATTTCTCAAAACAATCAAGACTCTGTGTGTGTGTGTGTGTGTGTGTGTGTGTGTGTGTGTGTGTGTGTGTGTGTGTGTGTGTGTATACAAAAGCTGTGCCTGCTGATAATCAGTGAGTCATACAAAAAATGTCCACTATGGTACTGCTGCTTGCTTGTCTTGGTTCTTCCTAGATATAATTGACAAGCAGACTCTATTCATTCTAGCACAGCCTGTTTTCCTGTTGACTGCTCCAGAGATCATTCAGATTTAAACCTTCAGCATACACAGCACATGGCTTGAAGGAAATGAAATGGTACCTGATATGGAACCCATGGTATTAATGTATACACTAGTGTCTTGTACTTGTTATTTATTTGAAAGGTGAAGGCACTTTCTGTTAAACAGGCTGTGAAATATTTATATAGTTGTCTGGTTTAAATGAGGTTGAAGACAAATGTGTCCAGCTGTACTTGTTTGAGTAGCAGGATGCTAAAGGTGTAAGGTAAATCCTCAAGAGTTGTAGTCATTCTTTAATCTCTGCAGTGTGTTTGCAGACTTACTCTTGGCCTGGGTATTCTATTTGTTTGCTACAGTTAGTCATGTAAAACTCGATAAATTAGATCCTATTAAAACTAATTATTTTTGCAACTCTGTTTTTCCCTGTCTTTTATACAGGGAACCACAAATATGTTGTAAAACTTGCCACTCCCTGCATGTATGGCTCGAGTAAAATGCAGCCTATAATTTTGAGTTGTTTGTGCATTTCTATGTAACCCATTTTTGTGGTTTAGCTGCTACTAACATGTCTGACTTATCTAGACTTGGCAAGACAAATAACCACTCCTAGGAGTTTGCAAAATCCTTCCAATATAGGATTACCTAATAAAGGCTTGTTAGCACCCAGTCTGTCACTGGTATCAAATAAGATTTTATGATTTTTGTCCACTAAATGAAACAGAATTATGTATTTGATTGGCTTGAAGTGAGATGCTAATGATATAACCAATCACTAACCGAGTTCAATGATTTATCTTATAAACTGCTGGTATGTTATAGGACTAGAATATAGAGTACAACTGGCTGTCCTATCCATTGATTGTTCGTTATCTTACTGGGAGACTGCAGAAACCATGCTGCTGATGTAGGACTGAGAGTCCTCGTAAGGCCTGTTAATATCCCAGGGAAGAATTTGTCACCTTTTGAAAGTGATGCAGTGATAAATTTCACAGCTGAGAATTGTGTCTACAAACCATTTGATGGATCATTAATGCTAGCAACTATTTTCAGTCGTAACAGACCAATAAATAGAAAGGAATTGTACTGAAAATGAGTTGCAGGCAGAACCACATTTTCTGCTGGGTCTTTTGTGCTTGTTTTTGGTCCTGCTGACGAGTTGAATGGAAACATCCATATACCTTCCTGTTCTTTGTATGTTGCTCTTACTTGTCTGTTACAGTCTGTGGTAAAAGACTGTAAGTGGTAAGCAGTCATTAAAGAAGAAAACAAAGGGCAGATTTGTACGAGTGTGAACAGTTTAAAAAGCTGACTCAAAACTCCGCTAGATGAGTTTTGGCTGGTGAATGGTAGCACAAACTAGCACGAGTCCCTGTAGAACAAAAAAACTCTTCAGTCTACTTAATGCTTTGTAACTTTGAATAGTGTGACCAGAGCCCTTTCAAAGTCAGCGAATGAGCTGGTGCCCTTTGACTGCTGAGAACTTTCGGGACGAACTTGTAGTGACCTCCCAAGATCTGTGAGACTAGAATTCCTATTGAATTTTTACCACTAATGAGCTGAATTCCTAATCTCATTTGTAAGGACACATGGCTCTAAAGGCCACTAAAATTCTTTTCTGAATTATTTTAATGGGCATACCTTGAGAAGGACATCAAGACAAACACAAATTATTGCCACAACTTTCATAAAGCTATTTTACATGTTTAATATTCGTGCCTTAATGTTTATTTTTTCTACAATAGCTTTTAAAATTCATTTTCAAGATCTGGGCATTGCTAACAAGGCCAGCACTTATTGCCTGACTGATTGCCCCTGAGAGATGTGTGAGCTGCCTTCTTGACCCACTGAGGTCCTTTTGGTGAAGGTCGTCCACAGTCCTGTTCAGAAGGGAGTTCCGGATTTTCACCATTACAATGATGAAGCACTGGTGATATATTTCCAAGTCAGGATGGTGTGTGACTTGGACAGGTGATGTTCCTTACTGTCCTTGTCTTCCTTGGTGATAGAGGTCACAGGCAAAGGAGGTGCTGTCAGGTGCCTTGGCATGTAACAGCAGTGTTTACATGCTACACACTGCAGCCACTGTGCACTGTTCACTGGTGGTGAAGGGAATGATGTTTAGAATGCTAGATGGTATTTCAATTACTTGAGCTTCTTTGACCTGGATGCTGTTGAGGTTCTTGAAGGTTACTGATGCTGTGCACATTCAGGTAAGGGGAGAGATTCCATCACGCTCCTGTTTTGTCCCTTGTAGATGGTGGAAAGGTCCTGGACTACTTAGAGGGGGGTCACTTTTGCAAGATAACCAGCCTCTGACCTGATCTTGTGGTCATGGAACTTATGTGGCCTGTTCTGTTGAGTTTCTGGTCAACAATAACCCCTGGGAATTGTTTATTTAAAATGTGCTCTTGGCTCTGGAGCCCTTTAGGACATCCTGAAGTAGTTAAATAATATACAAATTCAAGTTATTTCATTAATCAAAATTGTGGCTGAAAGATTTTTGAAACACATGTATGAGTAAGTAAATCATACAGGTAACCTGCAAGACAAGATGAATGTGTATTCTTTAAACATGATAGACTTTATGAACTATTGGAATGAAAATACTGCAAATGTAGAACTGTTGGCCTTGGAAAAGAAATTCTTTGTATAAAATTAAAATGGGAAAGGGAGGATTAATGTGATTACATCTAGTGCTTTGTGTGTGTGTGGGTGTGAAAGAGAGAGAGAGCGTGTTTTCATTCCAAAGTACACAACAGCAATTAGGAGATGCAGAAACAGTTAGACTTCTTGCGGAGATTTGTTATGGGAATATTGTGCTGCAGAAGGCTTTTACCTAGTGATAAACCATCATTTACATTGGCAAAATCTTAAGTGCAGATCACTTATTCAGTGAATTATTCCCAGATTTGTTAAAACATCCAAATTGGAGAAAGCCATTTGGCTCCTCAAATGTGTTTTTCCATTCAAATACATTACAGTACTTCAACTCCATTTACATTTATCCACCTTCATTTTACATCCCATCAGACCATCACCAACAAAAAAATCTATCCATCTTTGTCAAAAAAAAAGAATTTATCAAAAATAATACTACAATTAAACTGAAAAGGAACAAGATTGGAGATGCTTTGTAGAAGTGACAGATTAATATTTTGTGTTTGCACTCCTCATCAGAATGCTGACTGTTCTGTTTTCTCCAGCAGTGCTGACTGACCCGCTGAGTCTCTCCTGCATTTTCTCTTCCTGTCTAAAACTAAATTCTATTGACTAGTAAAGTGTTTAAGGCTGGTTTTTAATGTGGTTACCTAAATCATCTATACTAATCATACGTTAGGCAAATCTTGCTTCTGGTTGGTGCGTGTATAAATAGTACTTCAGTTCAGCATCTCCACACCCCCTTCCCTCAATGAAATTAGTTTTTTGGCTGTAGACCCTGAGCAACGGATAGCAATCATTGTTCTTTGTTCGAGGTCTTTTTATTGAGGCTAATGACTGGTCTTGTGCCGCTTGGAGATAAATGACATTATCTCTGAGTGGGCTGACAGGAAACAGACATGTTAATAGTGAAGCTGCAGGGAGGATCTTCCCTGTTCCTTGCAAAAGAAAAGCCAGGACCTCTAGTTGTGATCATTAAGACATAATGCATTCCTGCTTTTCCCATGTGGGTCAAGATAATTAGAAGCATAATGGTGTGTTTTCATATGGATGTCAAACCACAGCAATGACATTCTTAATTCCAATTTATTGTAGATCATTTTCGGAAAGATTAGTAAGCCACATTTTCCTGTACGTTGGACCAGTTTGAAAAGGAGATTGCAAGTCAGTCACCTCACCCTTTTGTTTTCATCAGATTGCAAAAATAATTCTGTTGAAGAACCTCAGTTGCCACCCACTCTCAATACAATAACTAGAGTTACACCCTTTGGAATTTTTTGATCTGCAAGGTTTGGAATTTCCTGTGTTCTTTTATAAAGCATTTTTTGGTTTCTGGATCTTTACGTGATTTACACTTAGTGACCAACTTGTGTCTATTTCCATGCTGTGTGTATATTTACCATCAGTGGAAGCTGTAACTTGTATGTTGCAGAAGATGACCCTGATGGAAGAAATTGCAGTTTTAGTTGAACACAAGATCTGAAATGAAGTGAGATAGGAAATTCATCTGTGTAATCAAACCTTGTAGCCAGCTAAGCATAAAGCTTGTCCTTGAGTTTAGATAAACCCTGTCAAACACGAATTTTCCAATCCCTATAGAAAGCCAAAGGCTGAGAGTATCTGTCAGTACAGAGCTTGACTCCGTAAGTAAAATAAAAGCTGTCAAGTTTTCAAGTACAGGAATGGTAATCTATTAAAATGTCAAAGCTAACTGTTCACTATCATTTAACTGTATTAAGTTAACATAATACATGATTTATGATGTTTCATTTTGTCAATGGACAAGTTCTATATTTCCCAAAAACATGATGGAATTGCTAGAGGTCTTTAGAATGCTGTGGTTAGCTTCGTTTTTAAATCAGCCTTTCTTCTACAGTGGGACTTTGTGTAGGGGATGAAAACACTAGAATGAAGCACTGTGCATGTGTGCTTTTGACCAGCTGAAATGCATGAATTCTATTTTTAAAGAAACCTCAAATTAAGCATTGTGAAAAATGTGCCCAAAAAACGTATTCAGTAGGTTAAATAGATGCTTGAACCAGCATTTTAATTCAGCAGCTTGGAACATTAACTGGGACGAGATCTTCAAATTGGATAACCTTTGTTAGTGAGGAACAGAAGATCAGGCCAAGTGATAATTTGCCACTAAAGGGTATTAAAGGAGAAGGACAGCAGTAATACCAAAGGCTGCTTTGTGCCTGTGATGGTTTTTAGTACAGTGTGTCTGTTGCTTTTTTCCCTTTAATCCAAACTAAATGGTCTTGGCAAGTTGAACAAAGCCTTTGCATTTGAATGAAGGGTTGTAAAACTATTCAGACATTAATGCATGGATTAAACGTGGATTGGCTGACAATAGGACTGTTTGTATCATTTTTGAGAGTTGAAAGCAAATTCGTGAAGGGAGGGGTGATGCATTTCTCCAGGGTCACATGTCAGGATTGCTGTTTCATTTGGATGTTGAGTGGGAGATGTGAATTATATCTATTTTTAACTAAATCATGTCTATTTGTTTTGACTAAATTGTGCTCTTTTTCTGGCACTGGACTAATTTTAAATGCTGATTTAGAATAGAATCTTTCTATTCTCTGCCAAAAACCTATAATAAAAGTAATAAAATTTGTAAGGAAGCCACGTTAGTCATTAGAAACAGAAGGTAGAGAATATATTTCACGCAGGTATTCAGTTTATCATTGCATTATGCTAATGTGCAAATAAAAATAATACCTTCTTGGCATTCTTAATTTGCTTCTTCAGTAAGGAATGGGGTGCTTAATGGCCCCTTAGTAACCAGACATTTGAATCTTTACTACCCTTTGTCTTCTTCCTGCCATTTCCATGTCTGCTTAACGGTTTCACGAGCGCATGTTAAACCTTGCTACATATGGAGGTATGGTCAAGAACTCTGCTTAATTTCCTAAGAGTATTAAATATAAATTAACTCTCTTCCACCATTGAATAGCTCTCTTTTTCCTCAACGATTTGTTCTTTGTAAACTACCCTTTTCAAGCAATTAAACCCTTTTATATGAAACAACATTAGGATAGGCTGATTTAGAATAAAATATTGCTGTAAGATGTTGGGTAGTGCCTTTCTTGTCTGCATTGTGGTGTAAAGGGAAGTGTTTCTTCAAAGATAACAGGTTTGCCTTGTAAACATCTTGATAGCTGTAATTTTTCTAATTTGACTCCTCTAATTGAAGCAGATGGGCTTGCACTGGTTTAGCTTTATTAAGGGGTGTATTTCATTTTTTTCAACCTTCTCCTGAAGCTTTCACATATGGCGCACTTAGCACTGAATATTGACTAAGTGGATTTGCATTGACAGGTGAAGCATTTCATCAAATCCTTACGTAGGCTACTGCTTTCAGGGTAAAGGCAGGCAGTGGGTGAAGTGATGTACCAATGATGTAGCAGTTAAGTCTCTCCACATTGCACTGTATTTTTTTAATTGTGGTTATTATTGCTAGTCACTGCCCCTCCACAATACCCAGACCCGACAGAGCATCTCATTACAATCCACAGCCTTCCAGTAGCATTTCCCAATTACTGCATCAGAACCCAGCACTGCTAGAATTTGTTTTCTCATTCTTTCACCATGTTTCTAAAGAGATCATCTTGCTCTTTGTGCACATTCTGCATCCTGCTGTTTGGTTAGTTGTCTGAATTTATATTTGTTGTCGAAATCCTAAACCAACCTTTCCCATGATGCTGTAGCAGATGCCAGACACTGGAGTATAAAACAAGCAGCTGTTTCCATTACACCGTTGCTATATTATCCTACACAATCTGTTTCCTCTGTAAGAACCTTCCTTGCTGACATTAGCATTCTTTCCTGGCTTTCTGTCTTCGTAACTTGGGGAATGTCGGTGTATTTTTAATCCTGATAGCAACCCTACTTAGATTAATAGTCTTCATACATTCATTTTAAATAAACAACTCCGGCCTCCTGTCTTGATTTCTAATGTAAATTCCTTCTTTGTCCTGCACTCCGAGCTTTTGGACAATCTTGCCTTTGTAGAGCAATGTCAGAAGTGTTTTGAAAGGCCTATTCAGTTTTTATCTTTGCACCCTTGATCTTTTGCTAATCAGTCTCCTGTTTTAAAGTTTGATTACTAATGGGCAAAGGAAACAGTTCCACTTGGCACTGAATAAAGTAACTGTATGCTAGACAGCAAAATCCTGGAGAAAATTCTAATCGTCTTTATTAATATCCATTGTTTCGGATGATATTAAGAAGACCAAGATATAGTTTTGCTTAAAAAAACAGTTCTAGTGAGCTCATGTAGTAATAGAAATAAATCCTATTTTCTGTTTCAGTCTTCCATGAAATAATAGTGTGCAGATACTTGACTGACTGAGAAACTAGGGCAGCTGTTTGAGGATTATCAATGGTCAAACATAATTGGAATTAAAACAAAAGCAGAAAATGATAGAAATACTCATTAGGTCAGGCGCATCAGAGTGTTCTGATGGAAGGGTCCCCGACCTGAAATATTGACTCTTATTCTCTTCCCACAGATGTGGCCTGACCTGCTGAATATTTCCAGCGTTTTCTGTTTTTAAATACAGAAAGTTTTTTTTTGATTTTCAGAAGCAAAATTAAAGCTTGTTCTTCCTGATGGAAAATCAGCCATTGTATCTTTGTAGTGGAGTTCTGCTTCACCCTTGACAACATGCTCTCCACCTTTTCCCTGCAGCATCTGTGCTCCACTCCTAATTTGAAAGAACTAAAACATCAAAGATGAGAATCCTGAATGTTGCACCGTCTCCTGCTAAAAATTGAAAGCGCAATTGGTGTGCAGTACAAAATATTGACCCTGGAAGTTCCTGTACTAATATAACTTCAGAGGTAAAATACTAGTCGTCTTTAAAAGCCAAGGGCGCCAATTTTGATAAAATTAAAGACTTTTTTACGCTAGTTATGTTCCAAGGTTGAGGTTGCACTTTGAAAATTGGAGACTGGACAATGAATGATCATCAGGAGGTAAATGACTGATATATTCCTTTTTAAAAATATCCAAACAAAACATAGTTATTATTGGTCCGTAATGAGAGAAGTCATGTGTGATTAGTGTAGCATTTTTAATTCCAATCCCAAAGCATTTAAATTGCCTCTGGCTCTTTAAAGCTGTCAGTTGTCTTCTTCGCAAAACCATTTCCTTTACTGCCATTGGCTTTGCTGTTTTCAAGTCCTGCAGTTGTACAAATATTCAAAGGTCCAGGGCGTCATAATGCACAATGCACCTCAGGGTGGCAGGAGGTGTACGTAGAAGGAGTTCAAATGTAGAGGCACTGGCTTGGAAACTTTATTGCTAAGTATACATTTCTATCCTCTGAGTTCTATCCTAAGAGTTTAGTGTTGTGCTTCAGTAGCATGGAGTGTGCACATCTAGACTGTTGATGCAGCTCTTCTGACCAAATAACATATCAAAGTTTGGAATCGTTGGAGCCAAAAGTTCCTATTGGGATCAAAGGGAACACAATGTTCCTTTGATATCACTTGCATAACATTGTACTGTGGACCGAGATAGGCCTTAGGTGGAGGGTGGACATTTAATTAGGTGTGAGCTGAATTGGCCAAATCTGCATGGGATTTAGGCTTTAAGGGAGACACACTATTGGGCAGTAGTAGGTAATCTGGGTGTCCCATGGAATAGAGAATTAAGGATGAAACGTTTTAAGACAATCACACGAGGACGATTTGCTTCCACATTTGTTCCATGGGTTCTGAGTTGGTTTACAAGGGCATTGCGGAAGATAATGGTATGGGTGGGTGGGTAGATTAGGAGGTTGTGCGTTCTTTCTGCCCTTCGCATGAGGCTTCTGAAGCCATCCTGACTGTGCCTCCTTTGAGCTGGTCAAATTGTTGCACTTTACAAGGAAGATTTGAGAACATCCATGAATTGTTTCCCCTGTTCACTTGGTAATCCCTTGCTGTGAAAAGATTTTGGAATAGAATGTCTGCAGTTGGGGAAAGTAGGAAGCTGGAGGTCTCTAATGTATGGTTGTTTAGTGTAAGGCCCATTCTCTTGCATGCTTCAGGGAATGAGTTGGTGAAAGCTTGGAGCAAGGACTCCAGACATGCACATACTGTGTCTCACCACGGTAGTGTGGCGGTACGCGTAACGCTATTACAGAGCCAGCGACCTGGGTTCAATTCCGGCCACTGTCTGTCAGGAGTTTGTACGTTCTCCCCGTGTCTGCGTGGGTTTCCTCCAGGTGCTCTGATTTCCTCCCGCATTCCAAAGACGTACAGGTTAGGAAGTTGTGGGCATGTTTTATTGGCGCCAGAAGCATGGTGACATTTGCGGGCTGTCCCCAGAACACTCTATGCAAAAAATGCATTTCACTGTGTGTTTCGATGTACATGTGACTAATAAAGATATCTTATAAATAGCCATTTTTTTGTATATTGCAGTTCGATGATTGAAGTTGGGGTGACCATGGTCCTGGAGGCAACTTAAGGTTTCCATTTGACCTTTTGGGGGCAGAGTGCAGCAAAAATGTTTGATGTTAATGTTGCAGCCTTGCTTGACACCAGTTTTCTCTAAGGCTGAGCCTGTTGTAGACCCAACGGTTTAAGGCCATGGCTTGCATGCTGTCATGGAGCAGACTTGAGATGAAGAATGTGTTTAAGAATGCTCATAGTCCCTCTTAACTTACTGGAGTCAAAACCTTTTGAGAGGCCATATATCGTGGTTGATACTGCTCCCTGCATTCCTCTTGAAGTTAACATGCAGTGAAGTTGTGTGTACTGTGCCTCTAAATGAAAATGTGAGCTTGACTCCTGCATATTAGTTATCTGAGAGTGTTGAACATTTTTGCTGATAACCATATACATATATTTAGAAAGCTGGGTGCTTTGGATGTCTGTACCTTTGCTCACTTGAAATGATATCGTTAAGGAATGAAAGTCTTGGTCAAAAAATGTTTGGAGGATGATGCATTAAAAAATCAACGCAATTGTAGTCATTACCTTGGCAGCCTTATTCTGTTGATGCTGTCCTTACCGCTTTGTTGTCATATATAGCTGAAATCCAGTTATTACTTTTTTAACCACACTTAATATTGATAGAGACAGCAAGCTTGCTGTTTGGCTTGCAGCCAACAGAAGAAAAATGTATGAATGGTTTAAATGTAGAACAAATCATTTGTTTATAGAGAGAAGGTGCAATTTGTTAGCCAAATGTTGGTTAGGGGTATCAGGAAAAAGAATTAGATGCTGTAGGCCAGGAATGAAGTAGCAGTTTCTTATTTCAGTTAAACTGCCTTGTCCTCCACCCCTTAGTCAAAACAGGAGGTAAAATGCATTCTTAATGGCAAGGCAACTCTCTGCTGAGCACAATAAGTGCCTTAAGCAGACAAAGGATGGGGGATGGGCAGTGGCAGACTGTCAGAAATTTGACAAGGCAAACTGCTTCCAGCTATTGGGCACCAGTTGTTGGTAGAGTAGTTTTACAACCACTGTGGGCAGAATGGTGGCGAGAGGAGGGGGGAAGGGAGGGAGAAAAGCAACTCACTAAATCAAAGCAAAATCCTTTAAGAGTTGTGATTTGAACTTTGTGTGAGTGGAAAAAAAATCACCTAGTGTGCTGTAAGTCTGCCATTATTTCTGCATCCTAATTAATTAGTGACCCGTGTTAATGGGTAGCTAGAAGCTGAAGCGATTAATTTGCTGTTGCTTGGCATTTTGTGAAATGTTGGGCTGGTGTGTTCTGAGGGATCATTTTGCTTTGTCAGGTGGACAGTTACTAAGATTGCGAATGATATGCAAGGAAAATATAAATGAAATGTAAATTCTAAAAATACATTATAAGCTAGACTTTATGGCCATGTTAACCACTTTAGACTTGTATCACTGTTTTTCGATTTTATTTACGAATTGGGGTGGAGTGGTATTTCAATGGCAATGTGGAAGCTGAACTGCAGTGATGTATTTCCCACTAGATGTTGCTCACACAATTTCTTGCTGTAAATTTTCTTATGCATTGTGTCACCTGTGCAATTTTGCATTTTCTAATTGGTTGCACTTAGCTTACACTGCCATAAATCAGTAGCTTACTTACTATGTAAACATTAATTTGTATTCTGAATTGCTGCTGAGCATTTTGCAATTGTCAAACTACTGCTACAATGCTCTCACTTTAATCTTTTTTTTCTCAAAAATCCCAAAGGCGAAGTCTCATTGTTACAATCTACCATTATTGATGCTCAAGTGACTGGTATTATAACCTTAGCTGTTCTGGACAATTTGAATGCTGTGTCTGTAAACAATACTTCCTTCAACGTGCCCTTCAACGTTGTGCAGAATGTTTTTTTTGTGTGTGGGTTTCCAGGTGCTGTTGTACATTTTGAACAAGATTGTTGCCAGTTCAAGAGAAATGACAACAAATTATACTGCTGATGACACAGCTGTGAGACCAGTTTCTATCATTAGAGTGAAAGGAGGGGGTGGATGGGCAATTCATACTTTGAGACTGAAGCTTATCCATCCATGCAAACTGAACATTTGGGACCAGGCCAGAGAGCCTGCTCTGAATTGGATGGGTACCAGGAATGTGGTGTGGAACAAATATTTTGCAATGTTTGCTCTTGCCCATTGGATTCTAGTGATGGAGACATGGTTGGAATCTTCAACACACTTATGACATGTTAAAGATTAGAGAATACAGCGCCAGCGATCGGGGTTTGATTCCCATTGCTGTCTGTAAGGAGTTTGTACGTTGTCCCGTGTCTGCGTGGGTTTCCTCCGGGTGCTCCAGTTTCCTCCCACATTCCAAAGACGTATGGGTAGATTAACGTGGGTTTAAAATGGGAGGCAAGGACTTGTTGGGCCAAAAGGGCCTGTTACCATGCTGTAAATTTAAATTTAAATATTTAGAAGCACATTCGGGAATTCCTTGGCTTTCTCACTGACTATGCTTTTTGCACCTTCCTACCAAAGATTGCCATTGAGGCCTTTAAAATGGCACAAGGCTGTGTTAAAATAACTGATCTTAGAGGAGATTAGTTACCTTATTCCGAAAGGTCAAAGAGCAGTGGGTCTCTGGATTTTTTTTTCTATTTTACTACTTGTCCCTGCCAATAATTCTTACCTTTTTAAGTTTGTTTTATTCCCTCTATGCAGGCTAGAGATGTCCTGGATGTTTTTGGAGAGGAATGGGGTTATTTTTAAACTGATATTTTGCTAACTCTTAATGAAGCAATAAACTTGGGCTAGAATGTAAACTTTGTGCAGAAACTTTAAATTTATCCAGTGCTCTTCACATTTCCTATGCTCAATGAAATTCTATACAAAAGAATGAATATGTCAGACCTGGGGAACATGCTGTAAACCAAACACTACATTTGGGGTCATCTTGTATACTAGTCAACTGGACTGGATTGTCTCAGTTATCAGGTAATTTCAGCAATGGAGTTCAAAGTTTGAAAGGTGGACACCTGATGGCCTGGTGACTGTATCTTTTTCTTAAAAAAAAGGTGAAAGATGTTTGAAGTGACTGAGTCCAGTAATGACTAGATCTAGTTGTGAAATAATCACTGGCTGTGATTTGTGTTTGTGATCAGAAGGACTACATTATTTATTCCAAACATGTATTGAACCAGTGTTAGTCTGTGGAAAACAAAGTGAAAATGACTAAAATTTGTTTACTTTTACCACTTAATTATTTATAATTTTATTATGGCAGAAATGTCCTCATAGGATCTTAAAGTTTCCTTGGATATCTAGATGGTGCTATGATCTGAGTAGTTATTAGTAATATTAACTGTTTCATAAACCAGTTAGCCACATTGCTGTATCATATTACAACTTCAAAATATTTCTTAATATTAAAGTACAATGTGCCCAGTTTTAATCAAATATCTTCTTACCTCTGTAAATCTGTATGTTGAAGTACAATTTATTTTACAATAGCATTTTGCATAATGAATATATTGAGTACATTTTGAAGACAAGTAAAATATTGGAAGCTTCTTTGTTGCAGCTAATTTAAGTGATATTTGTAATTTGGATAACTTCAAGAATTCTAATATTGTGAATGCATAAAAATACCCATTTTCTTGTGGTATTGAATTGTTTTTTTTTCAGTTGTAAGGATGGCGAGTTTAGGAAGTATCAAGGTCCTAGAATGAAGAATGACTTCATTGATTTCATAGATGGAAAGAAGTGGGAAGCCATAGAACCAATGTATTCTTGGTTACAACCTTCCTCCTTTTTGTAAGTTTAAGCACAATTTCAATACATAATTTTTTCTAACAGTAGTTGTATTTTTTCCTTAATTGTGTTATTTAAGTACCTTTTAGTTTTAATTGTAACTTGGTTTATGAAACAGTATGGAATGGCCTCCAATTGAAATTACAATATTTGTTTGCTGTATTAATTATTACTTGGCCATAATGATGAATACAGACTCCATTGACAGGTCTTGAGACTAATTGTTTAGGCATAAATAATTATAAAATTTGAAGCATTTAAAATCGTCTAAAAGCCCCCTAAAGTTATCTTTAAAATAGTAATGTCTCAGGAGTAAAAGGCAGAAGTTACTTAACAAATAAATCATTTTCTCTTTGCTTTTTGATGAGCTCATTAAATTCTGTGTTAAGCTATGAAAGTTCATAGTCAAACTCGTCTGAATAAGTCTGTTAAAATGTTTAAAAACAAATGTTTAAATTATCCGAAAGAAATTATTTTGTATGAAATGATGACACGAGATTCTGCAGATGCTGGAATCTGGAGCAACACACAAAATGCTGGGGGAACTCAGCACTTTGTATGAAATGATGCCATAAAAATTAAAAATGGAATGATGATGAGTATTAGTGTATTGTTTTTCCTGTTGCTACCCACTTTCAAACAAGTGGTTGGTTATTAGCATTATGGTGTATTGTAGAGAATCCAGGAGTTCCTTGCAGGTATTCACTATTCTCAATGAACATTAGAACGCCAAGAAAAATTATTACCTCAGAGTAATATGGAGAAACTGTTTACGGTTCAATACACTGAACAATCTTTACAAAAAAGGATATAAACATCAGAACACAGTCCCGAGTGGTGGATATGTTTTCCAGTGGCCACTAAATGGGATAATGATAGCATTCATCTGGAAAGTAATGGGCTTTAAATTAGCCTTTTGGTATCAAATAACAGTTGTCCGTCTGTGGGTTCTCTAAAATTTATATCATACTTTCACTTGCACATCTAATTGGGCATTCATTGGTTAATGAAAGTGGATAAGAATATCCTTCCAGAGTTATTCCTTTTGAAAGTTGACTTTGATATTTGAAGTGATCAAATAACTTTAGTTGGATTTTTGGAGCACAAGTGATTTCAAGTATTCATCATAAATCATTTGTTGACATTTTTAATCCTAATTGAATGTTACTCATAGCCCTGTTTTAATGTCATTGCAGGATGACTAGCATGTCAGCATTATTCCAGCTGTCAATGTGGATTCGTGTAAGTTATTATCTGATGCCAGCTGAGTTGTGATGGTGTAATGTTCTACATAATCTTTGTTACATCTTTGGATCTCTCTTCTTTGAAAGGCATTAAATATTATGTAGTCAATTTTTAGTATGTATAATCAGTGGGCAAAGTGATGCTGATATTGAGGACAAAATTTTTATTGTAACTTTTATTGTAGTTTAGTTTATAACTTGAACTACCATTACATTGCAATAGTGGATGAATATTAGAAAACCGAGCATTATTGTTCCTTTTAATTTTGAATTGGTTGAGATTTTAGTTACATGACTCGGGGGGGTGGCGGAATGAAACTACTTGTATATAAATGAACTTTTCCTAGTACAGATAACTAGACAACCACAGACAAAAATGAAACTGCAGATAACTAGAATTGCCTTGAAGCCACTTTTTCCCAGCTTCTGGTGCTCCTACCTTGAAGGGCCAGCAAGACCACATGATGGGTGATTTTTTTTTTGCCTGTTATGAGTATATGGTTTTGGTATGTGGTTGTTTTTTTATTTCTGCCATGTTACCTGCAAATACATT
>JAUZTB010000118.1:69629945-69643655 GCA_034780895.1 Rhynchobatus australiae | reverse complement strand
ATTGATACAGTCTTTTAGATACAACTTTTAAGACTGTCATACATATGTCCTTTCTTCTGAAAAAGGCCCCAGATTTTTGGATAATGCTTTTGAAACTGCTGTTGCGACTTCACTTCCAGGAATTATGAGTAGAACCAGATAGGTAATGTTAGATGTTGTGAGTGCAGCATCGGCTAACGTGAAGTTAGCTGTGAATGCTGGCATTGGGTCAAACTGCAATTTTTATTTTGCTCACAGTGACTACACAGAACAAAAAGTGGCATAACCAGACACAGGTATTGGAGAGGGTGGTATCATTAAGTAAAAGCAAAGTGTAATCAGAATGTACAAAAGGCAATTCAACTGATGCAGCTAATATTTTTAAAAAGAATAATAGATTTTTCAAGAACCATTTTGAGTGATGTTATCAATAGTGTGGTTATGAAATGTATACATAGGGATTCTCCTTTATAAATATTTACATGTGGGATAACTGTAGGATCTCACAATATATGTTTAATCACAGAATATATGTTTAAAAATTTTCCTATAGCAAGTTTCTATTATGTGTTGATATAAAAATAACATTCATTTGCATATTTTTGAATATGTTATTATAATTCCTAGATCCTTTAAGGAACTTTGTTTTAATAAAATCAATGCACGCTCTTTTTTATATGCAAATACTTTAAAGATAAAGTTGCTCAATAAATGATATTTACATTCTTTCTGAGGAGTGCCCAATTCTTCTGCAACGATAAGCATTCATGCCAATAAATCATCATATTTAATTGTAAAAGAAAATTCTACTGCATTACTGTCAGTTATGGAGATGAGCATTTTTAATTGTTCATACTCAGTGACTTTTTACTCTTCAACATTTAAGCGATGCCTTGTCTACATGAAATGTGAAAAGCTGTCCAAGCAACAACATTCTTAGAGTTTTTAAGAACAGGAGTTTCAGTAACCTAGATTCCAGTTATTATTTTAAAAAGACCCTTGAGCAACTTTTATTATATATGCGCAGTTGAAAATAAAATGGGCTGGGAGCCTGCAGGTTAACTTTGCTGAACATAACCCTTGGTATTAAATGAATTTTGTGTACATCTTGTTTTTTACCCAGACACTTTATTGTTGAAATAGCTTTCCTCAACGGAACTGCAAAAGTTCTCGTGAGCAGTCCTGAGGAAGCCATTCCAATGGTTGCTGAAAAGCCCACTCTTGCTTTCTGCAAAATCTACTTGTGACATGTTGTGGACTGGTCAAGCTTTGTGACAGACCAGCAAGGCACTTTAGTTAAATGGGGATCATTTTTGGAAGAGGTTGCTTGAAGAAGGGCATTTATTTTTATTTTTACCGTTATTTTCCGTTTCATCTTTGACTTAACTTGTTCCTATTTGTGCCTGATAACAAAGGCCTCACAAGAATGACATGAGTCCAGTGGACCCAAGTGTCAGCAAGAGAACATTTGGTGAGCAGTGGTCCTTGAATCATAAAGTTCAGGTTGATAATGGGAGAAGGAGAAATCCAAACTAAACTTCAAACTTGGAGTAAGGATAAGAAAGAAATTTGCTGGGATAATATGGAACAAAATATGGCTGACAGAACTAAAAGAACAATGGGTGATCAGGTACAGGTTTAGTACCTTTAGTAACAAGGGGAAATGGTAATGGAACTAATGCTAGGTTTTCTTGGTTGACCAATAAGATGGTGAAAATGACAAAAGGAAAAAGCAAAAGTGTATGATGGATGTAAGCAGGTAATAAGAGGAGCGGTGGAGCCAATTAGGGATTGAAGCAAAAGTGTTACATGCTTACACACAGCAGATGTAACTGTCATACTAAATGAGTAGTTAGTGTTGGTCTTTAACGGCTTCTTTAGATGCATAAAAAGGAAAAGATTAACGAAAGTTAATATGGACCTCTTACAAACTGAGTGACGCAGGTGAAATTATATTGGAGAATAATGAAGTGATAGAGAAATTAAACAAATTACAGATATAAATCTCAATGATCTGATGACCTGCATTCCAAGGTATTGAAAGAGGTGGCTATGGAGATATTGGTTGCTATGGTTGTCATCTTCCAAAATTCCATAGCTTCTAGAATGTTTTCCATAGTTTGGAAGGTTGCACTATTTAAGAAAGAGGACAGAAAAATGGTTTAATACTGCAGACCAATTGGCCTGATGTAGCAAGGAAAATGGCAGACTCTTTTATTAAGGAATAGATTAATAGCAGGAATAGATTAATAGAAAATAATGATGGGATTGGGCAGAGTCAGCATGCATTTATGAAAGGGAAATTATGTCTGACAAATTTATTAATTTTTGAGATTGGAACCAGCAGAATAAGTGAGTTGTTTTCAGGTTGGATGCTGCAGGGATCAATGCACAGTCTACATCAACAACTTGGATGAAGTAATCTAGTGCGAAGCATCCAAGTTTGTTGGGTGACAGTTTTGGTTGTGGGGAAGATGCAGAGAGGTTTCAGGGTTTAATTTCAAAAGGTGAAATGAATGGGCAAAGCAACTTGGCTACTCAATGTAACAGGTGGAATATCATGTGGAAAACTATAAGGCCATCCACTTTAGTAGAAAGAATAGAAGGGTAGAGTTTTTTAAGTGGTACGAGCTTGAAAGGAATTGTTCAGAGGAATTTAGGTATCATTGTACATGAATCAATGAAACTTAACTAATTAATAACAAGAATTAGGACAGCGAATATTAGCTTTTATTAAAAGAGGATTTGAATACAAAAGTAAAGACGTCCTATTGCAATTATATAAAGCCTTGGTGAAATACATCTGGAATATTATATACAGTTTCTGTTTCACTACCTAAAGAAGCATATACTTGTAATATACATGAGGGTAAGAAGGTTCACCAGATTGATTCCTGGGATTGGTTCAACCTCTGAGGAGAGATGAAGCCTACTGGTACTCTACTCTACTGGGTTTAGAAGAATGAAAGGTGATCTCATTGAAGCAAATTCTTACGGGGCTTGGCAGTGTATTTATAGGGATGGATTTTGCCCCAGTTGAGATGTCTGGAACCAAGGCCACTGTCTCAAATTAAGGGATTGGCCATTCAGGACTGAGATGAGGATAATGAATCTCCAGAATTCTCTAAGAAGGTTGTGGAGGTTCAGTCACAGAATACGTTCACAACAGAGATTGATAGGATTTTGATTACTCAGGGAATCAAGGGATATGGGTTAGTGCAGGAGAATGGCACCTAGGTCAAAGATCAGCCATGACCTTATTGAATGACAGAGCAGGTATGGGAATGGGGGTGGGGGTCGAATGGCTTATCACTGCCTTTATTCTTGAATCAAAGGTGAAGATTAGACATGAATGTACATTTCGGGTTTGGCACAGAAATCGTCTGCAATTGTTTATGACCAGAGATGAGCATGTACAGCATTGGAATAAGTTGAAAAATAAAGTGACTACTCTACTCTTTTGCACCTTTTGTACAATAATGTTTTGTTCCATTGAAGATCTATGGGTGCATTTTAGTTGCTGCTTCCAGTGTTGCTTTTCAGAGTGTTGCCATAGCAGCATCATGATCAATCATTTGTCAAATTGTAGTACGGTATTTACTTGCATATTCAAAAACAGCTTGTCCATTGATAGAACTCAGTAACATTGACTAACTAAGCATGCAGCTAGGGACATTATAACAAAATGCTGCCTCTATATCTGCTATTCTTATTCTGAAAATTGTGCAACATCATAATCATTGCTTTCCTGTTAAATCAGCAGGAAAGCTGGTTGACTGGAGCTGCTATCAGATCACCAGTTAAAGCAGGGGATAAAATTGGCTCCCTTTTCACTATGTGAATCTTGGGCCGCTGGGCATCATTAGGAACAACACAGGAAGAGAAGTAACAGGAGTGCGCATGTAGAGTGTTGAGAATTGCGCCCTTGGGACCGTCCTATAATAAATGTAAAAAAGAGATGGATATAGCGTGAGAAAAGAAGTACTGCAGATGCTAGAAATTGTAACATGAATGGAAAATCTTGGAAACATACGGCATGTGTCAGTCGGCAGCTGAGGGAGAACAGACAAGCTGTAGAGCTGAAAAGTGAGAGGTGGACAGGCACATTAGGAGAATCAGAAAAAGGGGAGGAAACGCAGGACAATTGTGATTGGAATGTTGGAGCAGACAGGGTGATTAATGCAGCCTGCTCAGCACTCTGTAAATCTTGCGTTCAATAACAGAAAAGTACATTTTTCTCTCTCATAGAACAGCATTTCAGTATTCAAAGCTGTTCTGCCACATAAAAGTAACAATAGTTTTGTATAGTGTAAGTAGAAAATTGGTGTAAGTATCCTTAAGTAATTCTTGCGGACTTTACTAAAATGATAATAATTGACCACCTCCAATTCACATCCACTGGGGCAAGTGCTAGTGAACCGGCAAGTGCTGGTGAACCAGCAAGTGTAGCACTGCAGTTCACATTGTACATGGTAATACAAATGCCAGCAGCCATCACATTACCAATGGAGATGTTTGCATCTTGTTTACCTGTAAACTGGTTAAAACTTTATCTTCCACAATGTTAGTTTGTTCTTTGCTTTAACAGGGTATTGGCAGAATGCCATTTTCAGGGGGTCATCAAGATTTGCTGCTATGGTTGCCCTGGGTCAGTGTGCGACATTTTTTACCCTCCGTTTCTTTGTCAGATGAAGGCAGTCTGGCAACTAATCGGGTTAGTAACTAATTGTTTTTTAACAGCATCCTGCAGCCTGAATTGCTCACCAATAAATAGAAAAACGCAAATTAACTTTTTCAGGTTCAACTGAAGTGATTTTAATTAGTACAATATAAAGTCTGTGCGATGTGCTTGTGCAGAAGCTGGCTGTACTGACATTCCACTTGCTGATGGCGTAAAATAAACGCTTAGCACTTCATTAATCTGCGGGGACTAGAACATGTGGACAAAGACACTCAGTATTTATATAACATGGAGTAAATCTGCAATTGCCTTTCAAGAATTTATGAAAGGATAATCTTTTTATTTTCAAATTTAGTCTTTTTATTGCTGAATTTCTTGCTGGAAGCCTTTCATGCTGGAGAAACCACAGTGCGGTGCAGATGGCAACACAAGGTTGTATCTGTGTTAATTTCAGGTTCATGAGAACACTTTTATTGTTCGGTACGTACTGTTATTTGTGACCTTTTATTGTAACAAATGATGTTGCTACATCTTGTTTTCTCCAGAAGGTTTGTGCATTTTGTATGATCCGTTTTGTTTGTGCTATAGGCTGTTCTCTTCATTAATTGAAATTCCAGTCTGTCTTTCACTTGGTTCACAAATTGGTTCCAGTTTTTCTGTACTGGGTTCTATTTTAACCTCAGAAATATTACCTGTGAACCAGCTGCCTTTCTGTCCAACTGGGAATAAATGATCCCATGACTAAGGCCTGGTTGTGACTTTGCTGAATTTGCAGATTCCCGACATTAGTCCTGTCCTGCATCGGCCATCAGTGTCCAAGTGTCATCTCACTTCCTCTTTCACACACTGACTGACTGCCCCACACTTACTGACTGACTGTCCCACACACACTGACCCTCACTCTTCTGGATGGAGACAGAGAAATGGCAGAGTAACACCAGGGGGAAAAGCACGCAGAGGAATCACACACACACACAAGTCCAGGTCCAGTACCACTGGTCAGGGTGCAGAAAAAGTGGTAGGTGAGGTGAACGGACTCTGGATGTTTCGGGGATTAGCTGATTGGTTGGTGGGCCCTGTTCCCAGGACTGGATAGAGCGAAATGTTGGGGCTGCATCTGCCCTGGCCTTGGTGTAAGGGGGAATAAAGCAACCCTCGCCCATCGCAGGTCCATCAATGCCTCCCCAATCACAGCCCGATCCAGAATGAAGAGCAATGGCAAACTCTGAAGAAGGACAGCAGCTGGTTCTGAGCAGAAGTCATGAGACAATAAGGTGCAAAATATTTTTAAAATAAATGATTTAAAAAGCAATTATGCCTACTGACTAATGTAAATTGCCACAGTGAATAAAAAGTCAATACTACTTTTTTGCAATTTTGCTTCTTTGCCACAATTCAGCATCAATTGTTTGAAGTTTGTTGTGTAATTTAGATAGGCCCTTGCCCATGACACTATTCAAAGACAAACTGGGCAGCTGTTGCAGGAATACAGTAACATAGCAGCCAGAATTCTACATCATTGATCCAAAGGCATAAGTTCACATTCCACCAGGGGAGCTAGGCAATACAAATTAAAATAATTAAATAAATCAGGGGTGTAAACTAAAATTCTTGTTTCACTAACCATTAAACTGCCAGTTTGTTGTAAATACCCATCTAATCCACCAAAATCCTTCAGGGAAGGAAATCTGGCTTCCTTGCCCAATCTGACTTGTAATGTGAATCCAACCACTGTAACTGCTTCTTCAGTGCAGGGGCAATTAGGGAAGGACAATAAATGCCGGTATTGCTGGTAAGTCTACATCCTATGAAGAAATAAACAAAAAAAAAGCTTTCTAGGCCAAAACATCATTGAGTCAACACCAAACATAAACCAAATTAACTGGACATATTTTCCAGTACTATTTACAGAACCTTACAAAACATAGAGTAGCTGCTGTAGTAACAGTGACTAATTGGGATTTAATGAAGAGACTGATGCCAAGTCGCAATATTGTTGCAACTCTAGTAGACGACTGACGGAATTATTGGTTACCTATTTGCATCTTTATTGTAACCTTGCAACACTCCTGCTCTCTTTTTGAACCTATTTTTATTTGTGGCTTCTTTCCATTGACACCTGTAATCTGTGAGCAAATTCAAAATCTTGTCACATTTCAAGTCTAGAAGAGACCGACAAATTAGATAGCACAGAGCCCGATCCTGTGCCCGCTACCTCGACTCACCATCATTGGACGCTAGGGCCAGAGACACAGAGCCTTGCTCACGAACAAATGCCACCACCTTCCCCCCTTCCCCACATACACGAACACACACGCACACACACACACACACAAAGTCCTATGGAAAAAAAGTCCAGATAATATCTGGGCTGAGGATAGGGGAGTGTGGAAGCCCCACTCTCAAAACAGCCCTGATGTCCCCAACAAGGGGAAAAGCTAGGGACATATCAATAGCCTTCAAATATCTGTGGTATTCAAATAGATTTCAAAGCTTTTAAAGTAACTTAAAAAAAACTCTTCTTAAAATAAATTAATTAAGTCACATAAATAATTAAACATTCTAAATTTAAGCCAAATAATTAAAAAGCAACATGCCTTTCCCTTTCTCCTAATCTGTAGGTCTATAATACTCATTGAAATCAGTTGCCTCATATCCTATGTCAGGTCTGACTGGCAGCAGGATACAAATGACCATTTCCCCAGTGTAATGCAGAGGGGACTACATCTTCATCCCAGCATCTGTCTGACATTGTTGTTAAATTCAGATCTCTAGATGGACATAGCTCTTTTATGTGTCTTTTTCACCCTCAATTTTTGGATACAAGCAATACTAAATACAAAACTTTGAACAGCGATGTGCTTTGTTTAGAAAACTTGCTCCCTGTAGCAAAATTAGTGGTGCAACCTTTTTGGCTTTTGAGGTAGATTTAACAGAGGTTCTTTTAGGTTGTATTTGTTGTACGTGTTGCCTGAAGCATGTTAGATAATATGAGGTTCAGCAATAATTTCAAAGGAGATTAATCAATACCTGATGATGGAGCCTAGGATTCAAAGGGTTAACAGAATTCACTCTTTTTCTTAATTGGAAGCACCTTGTGTGGTATTGAAATAAAATGTATTCAATTCTATAATGTTGGCATTGAAGACGCAGTATGAAAATTTGCAATCATTTTCTAGTGAAATTGCCTCAAGGCTACTACAGTTTTATTTCCATTATGGTGTAATAGCTTTCTGCTCTGTTGGTTTTGTTTTAAGAAGATCCTTTTTATAGCTATTCCTGTTGAACATCTGCAAATGTATTTAAGAAAAAAGTGATAACTCCACCACCAAAGCTTACCATCAGAGTGGAACTCATGCACTACTGATGTCAGCCTGCTATTATGAACAACATTGAACCGAGCTGTTCATTAAATCCAAGGTATCCACAGGCAAGATCAAGTGCCTGAAACTTGCTGATGTGACATTAAATCATAAGCTTCACTCCATGTGGATCGATTTTGTTTTTTGTGACTACTGATTGCAGCACGGTGCCTCATCATTCCCCTCCGTCTCAGTGGAACTTGGTCCCAGTGGAGCTAGCTCAATGCTAGCTTTTTCTCCATCACACAACCCCCATTTCCACCCTCCATTTGTAAGCTGTGGCTTGAACATGAGTGACGGTTAAATAGACAGGCCTTTCTGTCTGGGGGAATTTAACAGATGGGAGGCTCTTGTTCTGCAGGCCAGCTGAATTTCACTAATCTGTTTAAATACCTCATCAGCCCTGACCGTTCTTCAAGGAGGATAATACAGAGGACATGCAAAAACCACAAATCAAATTGCATTTTAATACCAAACACACTTAGCAGTAGCAGAAAGTGCTTAAAAATGAACTGAAAAAAAAATGTGAATTGCCAAAACCTTTCAGCTTTTCTGATGGCAGACAGGAATGGAGAAATCCTACTATTTAACTGAAGCAGAAAGGCTTTGGATTAATTTCAGCATAAGTACTAGATGTCGTCTTGTAAATTATGTCCACTCAGGTGTTGGTGAAGCCTTAGAAATGATGTTGTAAATGACACCAGCAATCATTCTGGACTGAAAGTATTGGCAGTTTAATTTTTTGTCTTGTAACTCCCAGACATTGTACACACACTTCAGCACTCACCACAGGACACCGCTTTCCTGACTTACATGCCAAGATAAACAAATGTTTGATTCAGATGGGCAGGAATTGGTAAGCCGTCCTTTACAAACGGCTGCAGTGCAGTCGGCTAATGTTGAGCAGGCAGTCTGAAAGCCGGGGTGGAATTGGCATGCAGATTCCCACTTTTGGCTGCCAGTGATTGCAGAGATTCAGTGGCTGACAGGTTTGCTGAAATGAGCTGTCATGTCTTATCGGAGGACTCGGTCACAACAAATGGAGCAGGTGTGACAGGCACTGAAACAGGGCTGGATGAGAACCGTCAGCTGCCTTCAGCTTTTACTGCATGCTGCATCTGCATCCTTTTCAAATACTTCTGATTGTTGCTTTAAAACTGGACAGTTAAAGATGTTTTAATTTATTTTTATTTCAGTAAATAATTGCAATAATTGATTTTTTTTTCATTCTGACTGATGTGAGTGAAAGAACTTGGATTTATCTTCTTTTAAAGGATATGAGCATTGTTCAGAAGTGCTTTCTTTCTCGCTAGTTTTCTCCCATCTCTTCCTCTTCCCAAAAACATACGCCTGTCACTGATTTCCACAGGTGGCCATTGCCCTTTGGCCAACAAACCATTATTTAATAAAGAATCTTTATGGGTAAATACTGACCATCTTTATGGGTAGATACTGACCATGATCCTGTCTTCAATTAGTCACCAAATAGTATAGTGATCAGGAGCAATTTTCCCTTGGAGTCCAGAGGTGCTGCAATTAATTGTACCACCTCAAGCCAACTGACGCTCAGCTCAGTCAACGCAGGCTTGAGATCGCAAGTAAAACCTTGCTGATCTTTTGTATTGACCCCCTGTGACAACCACATCCAGCAGTATGTTTATCCTGTTCCCCGAAAAGCAAATACTTTGAGTAGTTAGAACTGATCACATCTGTTGACCTCTGTCTCCTTGTTATCCTACTTTATCCCTTCCTCATTTGCTGCAAGTTTGTGTTCTTGAGGGCACAAAATGGATTGGACTACACTTTACTTTTTCCCCAAAATGATGGTGTGAGCTTGGTAGGGATTGTTGGGATTAATGCTGGGTCCATCCTGTTCAAATGCTCTCATTCCCAAACTGGTTCATGTACTGAAGCATGTCACAGAACAGGTTTGTTTTTTTTTTGAATTGCTGATATTTCCAAAAGTAGAGAGAGGAATCAAATTTAAAACAGGTCAGTGACTGTTACCATTTTGGACAATGAAATAGCTTTACAGTTTGTAGAACATTGTAGTATCATTTTGAAGCTAGTCTTTAAGATGATTCACAAATAACTTAAAAGAATGCTGCTGTATACAATGGTGCTGTGTCTGCAAATCACCACACTCATTGACCTTAGTAGAGTGAAAGGAGAAAAATGAACAAAGAAGCCTGCAGGCCAAATTGGGCTGTGTAAAGAGGTTGTAAAAGCTGTCATAAGGCTGATTGATTGGCTCTCGTGCTGCAGTCTCTAGTCCAAGGCAATAATGTTCTTGCCTCTTTTCAGGCTTGATGTGCCATCGGGGTTGATCATATCAGCAGAAGGGCCCAATGTTTGAGATAAGGGCAAAGTATGATCAATAATTTACACAGAAACTGCTCTACACTTGGATGATATTCACATGGTTGGTTTTTATCTATAAATTACTGTTGTCAGAAGAAATGCAATCTGCCTAGCAGTTAAATGTGATTATGCAGATCTTGCTCAGAAAGACACTTATTAGACTCATCATGGTAGATAGATCTTAAACAGCACCATCAATTTTGTGAAACCCCAGTACAATGACCAAGTTAACTGCTGTGGGAAAGCCAGGAACAGAGACAATATCAGCATACCTGGTCATGAACAGTGTAATTTTCCGGCATCTATTCAGCCACTAATATTGGGAGAAAATAAGTGGGAGTGAAACATGCGAATGGAAAACAAATCACTAGCGATGTATTGTTATCTGGACTCTGGAGTTCTAGCACATAGATCAAAGTCCCCTGACAGCTTTGTACCCCAGCTATAGTTAGAAAGGTTCATGTAAAATATTATTGTGTTGACTTTTTCAACATAAACCCTACCATATTGACCACATCCTGAAAATGAAGTAACCGGCAGAATATTTCTCATGATGCCTTGGTAGTTAATGTACACTACAGTTAAATTGATTGGAATGTTCACTCAGAATGTAATGTGGTAATATTTTCCCAATATCTTTGTAGTTGAATATTTTTGGGCTGTGTGATCCTAGCTGATCTGAACTATGGGTGTATGGTGCTCCTATTGGCACTTAGTATCGATTGGCCACAAGAAGGAAAAGTTGGTTCAGGGAACATGTTTGTGCTTCAAAGTGAAATGGACACGTAGAATATGATTAGGCTTGGCTGTGAGTGTCCCTGTTACAGAGTAATTTGACAAAGACTCACCTGATGAACGACCACTGGAGGAATCCAGTATCAGTGGAATTCTACTTCACTGCCTTGGGGTAAAGGGTGAAGAAAATTGGATTAATAACAGTTACAAAACATGACTACCCATTGAACACATTGCACAAACAAGCCTAGAAATTCCAAACTTTGGAAATTGGATAGCATCGAAACTCACCCGCTTTCTATCCATTTATTTCTTAATGGTGTTTACATCTAAACTATTAGTTAACAGCTTAGAGTTTCTGTTGGTTTGTGCTGGTATCTTTAGGCCAATTTGTAAAAAAAATCAGTCAAATAAAAGCATAAATGAAGAGGAATTTCAAATGCAGACTACATCCACGCACGTTGTTTCCATGATCATTGGGTCAAAAAATCTCTCTGGACCTCACCATGGAATGGTTCTAAATGCGATGACATTCAGGCCTTCAAGGAGACTCTTTAGTTTTTTTGTAGGTGACATAGATAGGTACCTATTAAATTTGATGCTTTTGTTGGTCCATAGTAGGCAGTTATTGAGTAAATTAGAAACCGATTTGTATATAGTGATTTATAGTTCTCTAAATTTAATTATTTAAAATGGTTTTCACTGATGGTGACAAAATGGAAAGTAATTAAAATATTTGTTTTTGAATAACCTCCACCAGATTATCATTCTTAGTCACATCAAAAATATTTTTAAAACAATTTTTTAACATCATACTCTTAACTACTGTCTATCTGTAATAGGTTATGGGTGGTTTACAAACAAATAGGTTTCAACAGGGATTCGAACAAATAAAATGACATTTGGAAACTCAGTCACTTTCCACCGGATTGTTGATTGTGAAGAATGTGGAAATGATTGATGAACGTTTGGCTGGAAATTTTAACATTCCATAAATATATTATTTAATCTGTAACTTAAGTCAGATGTGCATATTTTGGAATATTTTTTATCCTGGATTTGTAGGCTAATTTGAGAATTCCCATGTCTATCAGAGGGCAATAAGCACCTAAACCATCTGTTAAAGTAGGTCTTTATACTCACCCATGGAAGTCAACAGTGAAGAATCACAAGGCCCAACTGTATGGGTGCAGGATGTGTCACCTTGAAAGAGGTAAAAATTTCTATTTGCTTTGGAAGTTCAGTTGGTCTTTTGGAGTTAGCAAGAGACAAGAGTAAATGTAGCTTTCCAAGAACTGCAGAGCCTCAGGGATCCATGGCAATATATGGATGATTGCTTTAACCATACACCTTACAGAAATCCAAGTTGTTTCACCAAGGCTGAGAATATGGCAGATACAAGAGATTCTGCAGATGCTGGAATCTGGAGCAACACACACAAAATGCTGGAGGAATTCAGCAGGTCAGGTAGCACCTATGGAGGGAAATAAACAGTTGACGTTTCAGTTTATTTCCCTCCATAGATGCTGCCTGATCTGCTGAGTTCCTACAGCAATTTGTGTGAGAATATGGCTGAGATTCTTTGGTCTATCGTACAAGACCAGACTCCTTTCAACCCTATTATCTGTGCTGTTTCAGGGATGTGATGGTAAAATCAAATCACAAGCCAAGAAATGTACTGCTTCTGGAAGATTCAGCCAGAACTCAGCATTACCTAGAAGATTAGACTAAAGTGGGTTGGACGTGCACAGTGGACAGATGAGAAAAACCTCTATTGCTACAATGGACACCAGCAGAAATCAGAGGGTGGCCTTACAGTCAATGGATAGACATCCTTGATCAAGACTTGTCCAGCTAGTTGGCACACAGGAAGAAATGGGAAAGACCTGGTAGCCTCCCAATCCACTGATAAGTGTGGTATTGATCTATCATACTTGACTAGTAGCTTGAATCCCTGGTCTTAGGGTTAAGTGACTGACTTTTGCAAAAAATAATTTTATCTAATTTTTGTCTAATTTTATCTAATTGCATTGTAAAGGTATAAACGCCTCAGAATTATTTTGTACTGCCTGTGAACTTGAAGGAGGTGCTGGTAAATAGAGCCCAGTTTTTGAATTGAATATGTGCTCTGTAAGGAAGATAAGGTGTTGATTGTATAATGCTGACACATATTCAGGCAAGTCAATCTGTAACCAACAAAGTGAAGGCTTTTCTGGGAATGGTGATTTTTCTACTATCCAAGCAAAAGGCGACTTTGCTTCAGTGACTGCTGACAAAGAACCTGTTAACTAACCATACTCCTGGAGAAGTCTATTAGTTGCACTCCATTAGTCTTGTTTACAGAAAAGCACTGGTCTCTAAGCACATGATTGAAGTATTTGTGTTTGAATTATATGCTGAGGATAAAGAACATTGGAATGTAAGGCAGGGACACAGAGAGAGCGAGGCTGGAAGAGCCAGTGCAAAGTATACACGTATTACCATTTTCTTATTTAAAAAAATAACAGGAAAAACCATTGTACATTGTTCGAAGTAAACTCTGCACAAAGTAGACATGCAAATCTGTGTCTGGGTGAAAGCTAAAGTAGATAT
>JAUZTB010000118.1:69518715-69529564 GCA_034780895.1 Rhynchobatus australiae | reverse complement strand
CTCGTCCTTCGCTGATCTTCAAAATTTAAGAGAAATATATATATGTATGGATGCAAGCATTTTGTAAAAGGCATGAGAATCAATTGGACCAGTTATGAAAGCTGTTAATTGCATTTATGTAAAGTAAAGCATAATTTTTTTAAAGAGGAAAAAAACATATAAAATTTCCTATTAATTATTCATTCATGGTCAGTGATCAATGATCCTATGTTCACATCAGCATATTGTATTCTGCCTCCAAAATTAATTAGCAAATGAAAATCAAAGTAACAGCTTATGCTGGAAATCTGAAATTGAAACAGAAAATGCTGGAACACTCAACAGGTCAGGCAGCATCCGTGGAGAGAGAAAAACAGTTAATGCTTCAGGTTTACCAAGGGTCTTTAACTTGGAACGTTTTGTTTTCTTTTCCCCCATGGATACTACCTGACCTGCTCAGCATTTCCAACACTTTTGTTTCTATTTCAATGTTAAGTGAATGAATTTTCAGAGGTAAAATGCAATACATTGACATAACTATTCACTACAGGCTAGGGATTAATATCTAGGTAAATATTTGGAAAGGTGCGAGGTGCTCCATGGAAATTGAACCTTTTCAATTTCATTTGTACTTTTGTCTTTTGAAAAGAGATGGTATAGAACTGTGATATCACAAATGATTCTTCTCTGCTGTACTTCATTCTTTATTTGGGGGATATCATGTGAATGAATGTGGGAAAAGGTGAATTCTATTGTGGTTGGATTTTTTGCCCTTTTGTGAAGCACTGCTTTTCCTCCCTGCCTTCTGTCAAGAAATGCATGCCCTCTCTGGGCTTTGCCATTCAACATACTATTCAGCAGCAAGTTGCACAGTTCTAAAAGATCACATTTCAAGAAATAAAAGATGTTGAGGAAACCTCTTTGAACTGAATGTCAGCTATCTGGAAATATTTTCAAAACATAAAACTGCCATGCAGACTTGCTTTGGTTGAATATATAAAAAGCTTACTGACCCATTTCTAGAAGTGTTAAAGGCAGGATGATGGCACCTATGTTATTTATTTACTTTCAATACAAGCTCAGACGAGACATATACAGAATAGGTGTCTATATTCAAACAAATACACCTTTGCTCGATTGCAAACATATCAGCCCATACTGCTGCTGTCACAATTAGTCACACCTCATAAAGTCTGCATTCACTTGCTTTTTTTTGCTATATCTACAACAACTCTTCTTTTAATTTGTTTTCTGTGAAGGGAGTGAACTCTGTCCCAGCCTGCAAAGAAGTATTGGTTGATTGGATGAATGGAAAGGTCTGTGACAAGTGGATTTCAACATGGGCATACTTGAGATGATCTACTTAGGGCCTAAAATGGATAGAAAAGCTAGGAACTTCAGAGGTCCAGAGAGAATTCTTGCTCCATTTAAATAGATCATTAAAATGTCAGGGGAAGGTACTGACATATGATCAAATGACGATCAAAAAGGATAATTGAATGCTGTGCTAAACGTACAGAGAATTGGAATAGAAAGAAAAGATTTTGTGCTGCAGCTGTAAAAAGCCTTTGGTTGGACCACATCTGGACACTGAATATTTCTGGGCACCCAACCTTGGGGGAAAGATGTATTTTGGCATTAAAGTGCACGATAGATGTAATAAGATAATGTTTGGAGTATTAAGGTCTAAATTAGAGATTACACAATCCAGGGATATATTCCCTGGAATTTAGTAGTCGAGGATGATTGAAGCTCGCCTTAGTGTCTTGAAAGCCGATAGGGTAGATAAAGAGAAGCTATTTCTGTTAATGAGGAGTCTGGGTCCAGGGATCACAGTCTAAGAGTTAAAGCCCAGTCTCCAGGAGTGCAGCCAGGAAGCACATCCACATGCTTAGAACAACTGGTAAATGATGCTGATTCAATTGATAATTTCTGTACCTGAGACTGATGGATTCTTGTTGACCAAAGTATTATGAGAAACTGGGAAAAAGCAGCTATATGGTATTTGATCGCAACTTGTCCCAAATCTTTTTGAAATGACAGAACAAGTTAATGGTCTAAATAGCCTACTTCTGTTCCTGTACCCTCTGGGTAATTCTGAGATTCCAAAGGTAAACCATCACGCACAAACATTCGGTATTTGCATTGCATCAATTTGATTAAGTGACTATTTGCAACTAACTTCATGATGTATAAGTTCACAAACACCACAAACCATCAAAGTGAAATCATAGAACTTAAAAATGGGATATAGTTTTGGACAATATGTCCATATTTGCTTCTTGGTAATTGGATGTCATATGGTATGAAATTGCTGCCAGGCCTTGCCAAATGTCCTAATATTTAAAACTTTGCCTGGGGTAACACTAAGCCACAGGGTAGTAGAGGTCAAAAACTCACCTGCAGATTCTGGGGACCAAACCATTGCATCAGTGTTCCAAAGGAATTCTCCACAAGTGTTCAGTTAAGATTTATGAATTAGTATTCTTATTCTTAACAGAAAAAATTCTCCTGTGTCCACCACTCACTGTCTTAAACAAATTTTTATCTGATATTTTGTGCTGTGTATGCTCTTTATGACGGACATGAAGCTGTAAATCCTGAAGTGTTTTCTGCAAGCCTCGATGCAATATGTCTATTCAACATTGCACACTGATCTTGTTTAAGACAATATTGATCTTTGAATAGTCACAATAATATAAAAGGTTGTTTGGGACTGAAAAAGTCAGGACCTTTTAGAAGTGAAAATGCATTGCACCAAATGGAGGGGGAGGAAGCCATTGTTTGACCACTACCATCCTTTGGGGGACCTATTGCCACACCACTCCTGGCATTGACAAAGGTGGAAAATGCATTGCGGGTAATTACCCTGGAACAAAAGCCTGCACCTTTTGCATTCAGTATTTGCATATGACAGATAGGAAGGGCAGGCTGGCAGTTGTCACTCAAAGTTAGAAGACGAAAACTACGGGAAGGCCCACTTCCAATTTTGCCCCTTTTTTTAAATCACAATGTTGTTGAAAAGCAGAAGAAAATCTAGCCTATTCTATCTTTTCCAAAGTTCAATGAAGGTTGTGGAATATGTGTAAGTAAACATGTATTTGATGTATTTGTATTTAACATAAGCACATGGTGTTGTTAATAACTTTCAATAAAGTATTAACATGTTCTGAAGATCCTGGTTTCTCCTAGAGTTTATTCAATGAAGTATGTACCAGCTCAACAGTTGCACACAGACCATATCATAATCGCCACAAATGATGTTAAAGATTAGTCTTACAAAAGATGAGAAAAAGACACATTTTGATTGAGCTTTTTTAAAAAGCCCAAAGAGTTTAACTGANNNGATAAATGGAATGTGGCCAAGAAAAATCCTCTCTGAGCTTTAAGCAGATACCAACAAAGGGATCTTCAAACAATCTGCTGGAGTAACTCAACAATGAATGACATTGCTGAGACTTTAGACTCTGCATTTGAGGGGGAAATGTGGCAAAGATGTCGATGTTTTTGACTATGGCTGCACCTTGAGTCAATAAACCCTTATCTAGCTCATGGGCAGCAAAAATTTAACAAGGCAGCAATAATCACTTAAAGTTCTCTCTTTTGATATTTCTATCCAGGTGTTACTGTTTAGGTGGGAAACAGATCAAAATAATGGCTCAATACAGACATGATATCAAGGCAACCTAGAGTTGTACAACCATGGTTGTATTTCACAACATGTATAGGGAAAATGGATATTCTTGGCTGCAAATAATATTTTAGAAGCATAGGATCACATTGAAAGTGCATAAACATTGAGTATTAAGAGAGCTAGAAAATGCACTGCACATCTCAGACCCACTTCTGACAAACTATTGTCAGAAGAGGATGTGAGATGTGCAGTGCATTTTCTATCCAGATTGACTGAAACCAAGATGCTTTGTCCATCAAAATTGTGGAAATACATAGTCACACAACATGGGAAAATGCCCTTCAGCCCATCGAGCACCCCTTTATGGTCATTCATTGTTTTGTTTCATTCTCCCCCTCATTCTTTTCAATTCCAACCCTCCACCCCCTCCCCCCCCATTTAAGACCACTCACTTGCACAGCTGGGCCATTTTCCGGTGGCAAATTAACCTACCAACCCTCACGTCTTTGGGGCACAGAAGGAAATTGGAACATCCAAAGGAATTTTTTACATTCACAGGGAGAATGTGCAAACTCCTCACAGGCAGCACCAGAGGTCACAATTGAATCTGGATCACTGGAGCTGTGAAGCAGTAGCTCTACTGGCTGCGCCACTGTGCTGCCCTTAATTGGAGGATTGTTTTAATTAATAGACATTTGGAATAGTAGAAATTTACTGGTATGAGTGGAATCAAAGAGCAGGATAAACATTCAATGAATATTCAACAAAATAGGTGGTATAGTAGGCAGTGAAAGTGGTTTATATATAAAATTACAAGGGCGTCTTAATCAGCTGAATAAGTGGGCTGAGAAATGGCAAGTGGATAAAAGACAGTTAGACAGGCACATGGATTGGAAAGATTTAGAAGGTTTTGGGCCAAATGCTAGAAAATTGGACAAGCTTGGATGGGCATCATCCTCAGCATGGACTAGTTGGGCTGAAGGGCCTGCTTTCGTGCTCTGACTCTAATATATCACTACATTATAAGATCCATTCAAGTATTGTAACCTTGGTGAATTCTTCCAAATTGGTTGCTGTACTTGCATATGAAACCATGAGCAACGTGTGTGGTTGAAGCAATGAGAACATTTGGACCAAGTGGTTAAAAAGATAGAATCTAGCATTTCACCAAAGTTGCAAAAGTCAAACCTCAGTGGAAATGGATTTTAAAAAAGGAATTTTGTCCATCGCCAGACATATGACTGTAGCATATAGTAAAGAGGAAGCAGATGAAACTTGATTCATGAGATAAAACCCACGTCACATTAGCACAAGTGTTATTATTCTTACTACGGATTCAATGGCAACCACTTTTCACACATCTGTTCCTTTAAGATGGAAAATTGGAATTTTTGTCGGAAGAGAGGATATATAATGATGGCGTGGAAATCCAAATGCTAAACAGCTAACAGCATTGCTAGCCATGTTATTCCTTCACAGAGAGAAAACTTGTCAACAGGAAAATACAGAATAGAAGTCTACATAACGTTGAAATCGATTCCAGTAGAAGAGAGTTATGCTTGCACAGCAACTACAACACCGATAGAAATGGGCAGAGCAGCAAGATTTCAAGATCAAGGCACGGATAAATAACCACTTAGTAGAAGTAAATATAGATGCCGCAGCAGATTATTCTATCGTGGGTAGAGATAACTTGAAGAAAATTCAGTCATCTATCTTTGACAAATTACTGTTAGACTGGACATACTCCAGGAAGTACTGAATGTACTAGGCAACAAAATGCATCAGATTTTATATTGGATTATGCATTAAGCTGGGCAATGATCAGAATTACTAACAGTCACAGCAAGCATCACAGGGCAACTGACATTACTAGTAAAGGATTGGCTAAGGAAACTAAAGATTAATTGGAGACTTCCGTTTGTTCCCATGTAAAACTGTGAAATTAAACTTCGAAACACAACTGTGCAAATATGAGAAAACCTTAAGGATGTTTTTATGGTATTATTGGCACAAGGCAAATTTGGTCAACTTCAACAAATGCTATTTTAACTAAAAAAAAATCAGGTGATAGAAGAATTAGAGTAGAATGGGGTTCTAGTGAAAATAATAAACAGTGAATGGGTAGCTCAACCATGGAAGTACCCAAGGCTAATATAACAGATTATGTAGCAATTATAAAGTGACCCTCATCATGGAAGATGGCCAAAAGAAGCCAATAGCATTTGCATTATGTAAACTTCAAGTAAAACTTAACAGAATCATGCACAAATGGGAAAAGAAGCACCAGTTATCATTTTTGTAGTGAAGTTTCACCAATTTCTGTTAGGAAAATCTTTCACTCTAATCAGGTATCCCAAACTCTCTGTAGCCACTATAGGTCCCAAATCAACAATACTGACCATGGCAACTTCTGGAATGCAGAACTAGCTGATATGTGTTATTCCAAATGCAACTACTCCATATGTTTTGATCTTCCAAAAAAAATGAAATTCAGGTGCTTTAGGCATGGCACCACATGAAGATTCTGGCACCAGCAGTGAGAACACAGCTTTTATATTACAACTAGGAGATGATAAACTTTCAATCATAGCTGCAGAAATCAAGAGACAGCAGAGAAAAAGATTCCTTTCAGAAGAGTCCATCGGCACATTCTCAATAGTTGGACCAATTCAGATCAGTTTACAAATGTAGATATGCAACTATTTCACATTAGAGGATTTGAATTATCCACTAATAAAGGATGCCTGATGAGAGGACATGGAATAGTCATCCCCAAAGTCCTAAGATAATGCATCCAAGAGTAATTATTCTTGGAATCTGTCAACAATGAAGTTTGTTTCCAGAGGTTTTGAATACTGAGCCAGTTTCATTGTACATCTCCAAGGCTTTGTGTCAGCATTTAAAGTATCTTATGGCTGCAAAGCAGGACTACCAATGGCATCACAATAAATGCAGAGCTGGACGATGTGATTTTTATCATAAAGACAACGACAAATTTCTTCACTTGGGATTATCCATAGCAGGAGGATGTATAATTAAGGAGCTGAGTGATTTTTGCAACTCATGGAATACTTGAATAAATGATGTCAGATGATGGACCTTAATTCAGATCATATCTGTTTGAATACTTAATGCAAAAAGACCATATCAAAACATTAATTCCCCCATACCATCCAGCCTCCAACAGCACAGCTGAAGTGTGCATTTTAGTCAATGCTAAGCTTTTCAAAGTTCTTCAACTCTAACCATGAATCTGTGTCATGCAGTTCAACATTCCACCACAGAATTCACCCCAGCAGAGTCCATGAGACCATAAGATATAGGAGAAGAATTAGGCCATTCAGCCCATTGAGTCTGCTCCACCATTCAGTCAAGGCTGATTCTTTTTCAACCAAATTCTCCTGCCTTCTCCCCATAACCTTTAACCCCTTTACGAATCAAGAACCTATCAACCTCTTGCTGTTGACATGTCACAGGCACTGAACGTACTAGAGTTTACTACAGCCCTGCTGGGGGAGAGGGTGGTGAGACAAGTATTAAAAGATAAGCAAATCCTTAATTCCCATCTAACAATTCTTTGGGAAGAGACAAAGAGAAGCAGTTGAAACAAACTGAGAAAGTGGAAGTACCAAAACAATAAGCAAGTATGATAATGGTAATAATCTCTTTTGAACTGGAGGAAAAGTCAGATGTGTCCAGATTAACCAAATGATTGCAGGGACATATTGGAACACAGTGGAGTAATATATGATGAATTTACTCCATGAGTAGGTATATTGAAGAGGAAATACAAGGTAACAATGAGATGAGTCGGGATTTCGCACATTCTTCAGGTCTAGAAATGACTACAATGTCAAAGACCCAAAAGTTGGTAAGAATGTTCAGGCATCTGATAAAGGCTGTTTAACAAACTGTACCTGCAATGTGAAACACTCCCTTAAAAAGAAAAAAAAACAGTGTGGTATATTTGTATGTAAATGACTCATGAGCATGTGATGCAATGAATTAATCATGTGTGAGATATGCCTACGAAGTATTTAGCTAGTAATCTTCAAAAAGGGTTAATGCGTTCTGATGTTTATAGAGTTAATTTAATGTAGCCTTCACCAGTTCTACAATATAGCTGTACACTGACCACCTCCCAACACGCCACAAAAGCAGGTTTTTGGAAAAAAACCATATCTGCACTTGTTTAGTGAGCTAACACAATGTTAATCCCGAAAGGAGGCCAGGTTGGAAATCTTGATCTCGGTGAGGATTTCCACAGTGTGCTGAACTTTAAATCTTAGGTTTTAATATCACATTGCAGCCTGTCTATTTCCCAGAATTTCTTTTGCTGTTTTCAATCAGTCCTGCAGCCTTCTTTTGCCAACTGTACACTGAAGTCTCAAAAGATTAATTCAGTATGTGATAATGTCATTGACATAATCTTCTGCCTCAGATTGTCTGGGCTGTGACCTCTGCTTTTCCTGGACTTTGGGTCTTGACCTGAAGACATACTTATGATATATTGAATGGTGACAGGATTATTTCAGTTCGATTATGCAATAAATGACTGTGGCTGTAGGTCGTATTTTTTTGGTAACCAATACAATAATCACATTATCAGCCGGCAAAGGTTCAGAGCTGAGATCCAAACTAATTAGAGCAAGAGACTGGTTCACGACATGTAAGTATTATTTTGAGACAATCTGCCTGTTTTAAGTATAAACAAGAGTTTTACAGGATGTTGATGTTGCTGGTGAGGCCATTTATTTGCAACCTTTAATCGCCCCTGAACTGGCTTGATGGACCATTTTAAAGGTATGTTAAGAGTCAGCCATATTATTAAGTCTGGAGACACAAAAATCAATGAAACTGAATTCTCATTGTCAAGATTAGAAATGTGGCTTATGCTGACTCCACCAAAGGACAGAAGATTCTTTTACATTTATCTGTTTTATAGGATGTTGCTATTGCTGGAAAGGTTATTTATTTTCAATCTTTAATTTTGCCTGACCTGATTTGATGGACCATTTCAAAAGGATGCATAGAATTAGGTCTGGCATCATATAATAGTTCATACTGTGTGAGGATAGAACATTTCTGTTAGTGAAGGTATTGGGAAAGGGTAACTTATATATATTAATCTCGAGTGCCAGTATCCACTAGGGCTGATTTTGGCCATGGAGAGAGAAGTTTGGATGTTTACTGTGAGGTAGGATGCTGAACATTTATCCCACTTTCTAAATCATTGTGCAAGAGTCAACAGCTCAACAGTGCATGAACACCATCAAAGTTATGATCAGGGTTTTCTTATTCTTTATAATGCTCCACTTATCCCAAGGTCAATGTGAATCCCAGCAATGCAAGTCCTTGAGATAAGTGGAGCATTGCTGGGATTGGTGCACTGGTGAAATTGAGGAAAGATCATTGGTTGATTTTTTTTTCCCAAATGCAAAATCTATTCGGTCACTCCAATGTTCTCCTTTCTTGAGAAGAGTTTGCTTGTTCAAACTCTCCTGTTGGTTTAACCTCTTTGGTGGATTCAGTGGTATCTGGCAATGAGGATTGTGAGTCGTTGGAAGTGAAAATGAATAACATGGGGCAAGGTATGGGTAAGTAGAACAAGAGGGCAATTTTCCTGAATTTTTGTATCAGGTTTCAGGAAAGGAAGGTGGATTCAAAATCATTTATCATTTTTGACAACAGTGTAAAATGACTGATGTTGGGTCAGCCAACTGTTCAAGCACCACCTGATTTAAGTTTCCAGTGAAATCCATATAAACAAACATTGTGAAAGATATTTAATAGGTGGTTGAATCATATTGCAGGTTTTACACTATCAAATATCAACATTTTTCCCCACCCCCACCTTGATTTTGCTCTTGCAGGGCTGACCTCACCAGGTGTGTGAGCTCCCTGTGCCTGAGCCCTGAGCCTACTTTCTCTTCCCCTGGCATGAGTAACTGCTTAGCTTAAACAAAAGGACAGCTCTGCTCAGTCTGGAAAGAAACCAACTGTAATAAAATCAATGCCATTTGGCAGACATATTCTGCAAAGACCTCATTGGTGATAACATCAGAATGCAAACTCTTTATTAAAATCATATGCTTAATGAAAATGTTTTTTAAAGTTACATCAAGGGGCATAAAGTTTTAAACTTTCCTCTTCTTGCATCATCGCAAAAATGAATTTGTTTTACTGACTTATTGTATTTCAATGCCAACAAATTGAATCTGGTGTCACTATTTGATGAGGGGTATCTCTTTTGCAGCATGTCACAAAGAATCATAGTAAGCAAATGGCAAATTAGCCATTCTAAAACAGTCTTCTTCCTCAGGAATGAGGATGAGTTACTCTGAAATCAGTTTTGTGGATTCCGAGGTGACTCATGAAGCCATGTGGGAACTGTCAACTCGTCCACAGATAGGTAAGGTGGTTCACTCCTGCCATTAATGCCGGGCTTCTGTGCTAGAGCAAGCTGAAGGGTCATAAGTTATTTACTAATTCCACAGCTCCAGCAGCTTGGGATCAATCCTGACCTCTGGCGCTGTCTGTGCAGAATTTGCACATTTCCCCTGGGTGCTCTAGTTTCCTCCCATATCCCAAAGATGTGCTGAGTAGTAGGTTAATTTAGATACTGTAAATTACACAGAGCATGGGTGGGTGTAGAAGAATCAAGCGAGGAGTCTGACAAATAAGTCAGATGAACTGAAGGTGTTAACACATGGAAACAGGATATTATTGTATCAGGAAGACACGATTCAAAGATGGTCAGGTCAAGCAACGCAGTATTCCAGGGTATAAAATCTTCAGGTGTGATGGAAAAGAGGAAGTGGCATTGCCAAATAAATCAAGGAGTCCATTGTATTAAGGACAAGAGGGTAACCAGGGAAAAAAATATGACCCATTAGGTACCGAATAGTTGATCCATGCATAGAGGTTTTAAATGAATACATCTCATCTTTATTCACAATGGAAAAGGCATTGTAGTTGGAGAATTCAGGGAGGGGGGAGCAATCGAGTTCTCTTTTTGATGGTAATTTATTTTTGGTAGTATTAGATGTGTCAGTGGATTATGAGTAGTTAAATCTTCAAGTCCTGATGAGATATAACCTAGTCTGTAATGGGAAGCAAGGGAGAAGACTGCTGGGGCTCTGGCAGAAATTTTCAAATCTGCTCTGGCCACATGATGACAGCAAAAATATGATATCTTTATTCAAAAAGAACAGCAGGGATAAGTCATATACC
>JAUZTB010000118.1:69495572-69509869 GCA_034780895.1 Rhynchobatus australiae | reverse complement strand
CTCACAAAATGCAATACCTCACATTTATCTGGATTGAAAGCCATTTGCCAATCCTCAGCCCACATACCTAGCTGACCAAGATCCCCCTGTAATTTTTCAGAACCTTCTACACTATCGACAACACCACCTATTTTAGTATCATCTGCAAACTTACTAACCATGCCTTGTACATTCATGTCCAAATCATTTATATAAATTACAAACAACAAAGGTCCCAGCACCAACCCCTGTGGCAACACTAGAACACAGACCTCCAGTCTGAGAAACAGCCCTCGACCATCACCCTCTGTTTCCTACCACTGAGCCAATTATGAATCCAATCCGCTATCACCCCCAGGATCCCACGTTATCTAACCTTCCAGACTAGTCTGCCCTGAGAGACCTTGTCAAAGGCCTTACTAAAGTCCATATAGACAACATCCACTGCCCTACCCTCTTGGTTACGTCATCGAAGGACTCCAAGAGATTTGTCAGACACGATTTCCCACGCACAAAGCCGTGCTGACTGTCCCGAATCAGACTCTCTCTCCAAATGTTGGTAGATCCTATCCCTCCAGCAACTTACCCACCACCGATGTCAGACTCACTGGCCTGTAGTCTCCTGGCTTGTTTTTGCTACCCTTTTCAGGCAGTAGTACCGCATTACCCACTCTCCAGTCCTCTGGAACCCCACTTCTGGCCAAAGGTGAAGTAAAATCCTTCAAATTGTTGCTATAGTGTTTAATGCTGAAGCTTCCAGGGGCAATCTTGTCTGGAGGAAAGCCAGGGTAATCATACTGGTTGGCAATGTAAGTTCTTCAGTAATCAAGCACTCTTGCAAATAGTTTAATTAAGTGACTATTTCATGTACCTCTGAGAGTGAATAAGGGTAATACTGAGACACACATTTGTTCCAAACCTTGACTTTCCCCTTTGTGAATGCTTTCCATTACTCCAACACTAATTTACCTTCAAATGACTGACTGCTTCCGGTTCATTTGTGTTAAGTCATATCCCAGCCCATTGTAAGTGGCCGTGTCCTGGCTCGGAACTTTATTTCCAGCCTGTCTTTGTCTTAATCTATAGATCTACTACTTCAATGTGCCAGATTGCTTTTGGTTGATTGAAAATCAAGACCTTAAACCTGGCATGAAACTCATGGTCTACTGGACTGCAGTGATCCCTGCCCACCGTACACTTCTGAGACCTGGACTACATACAGCAGGCAACTTGACCTTGGACTCTTGACCTCACAATCTACCTCGTCATGACCTTGCACCTTATTGTCTGTCTGCACTGCACTTTCTCTGTAACAGCAACACTTTATTCTGCCTTCTGTTATTGCTTTGCCCTTGTACTACCTCAATGTACTGATGTGCCGAAATGATCTGTATGGCTGGCAAGCCAAAATTTTTCACCGTACCCTGATATATGTGACAATAATAAACCAATTTACCAACTTAATTTACCAATTTACCTCAGAAATAGAAAGGTATCACCAACACTGCCTCTGCAAAATCCTCCAAATTCACTGGAAAAACCTGCCAACTAATGTCCAAGGCCAACATCTCCAGCAGTGAGGATCAAATTATTCTCAGATGGCTTCACTGGGCAGGACACATTGCTTCCAGACGTGACACCTGACTTTTGAAACAGACACTTGATTCCAAGCTCTGACATGGAAAGAGATTACTAGGTGGACCGAGAAAAAAGATTCACGGATGTGCTGAAAGCCTCCTTCAAGCCAAGTCTAGCCAAGTCGTCAAGTCGAGTTTATTGTCATGTGTACTAGTACAGTGAGGTACAGGTACAATGAAAAACTTATTTGCAGAAGCAACACAGACATGTAGGTACAGACAATAACACACAGAACATAAGTTAGACATAAATTATACAAGACAGTGAAAAGACCGTACGTTAGTGAAAAAACAACAAAGAGAAGTCCATGGTAGAGCTAGTGGTGGTCTATAATTTTCCATTGCTGGGGTAGCATTAGGGTTGTGCAGGTCGGTTCAAGGAAAGTTGCTGTTCTTTCCTGAAGAATTGTAACATCCTCACTGATTCCTGGGAATCTCTGACCCATAATCATTCTGAATGGAGAAAGAGCATTGGTACATTGGTTAAGGAAGGAGCAGCCCATTAGGATTAAGGGAAAGCAGCAAGTTAGAATTAACATCGACTCATTGGCTAGAAGCAAAGGGAAATAGTTAATGGGAATTTTAATGTCTGCAGGACTGGATGCATTGGTGCCTCCCGGGGCCCAATAGCAAACATGGTGCATATAAATGAATTGGACTTAAATACAGGGGCCACAATTAAAAATGTTATTAATGATACCAAATCAGGAGAAGTATGAGGTGGAACAGAGGGAAAAAAGGCAGGGCAATAACTCAGTATGTGGTGGGATATTGAGAAGTTCAAAGGAGGAGAGGGAATTTGGAATGGATGTCCACACATCAAGAAGTTAAGAAGGCATAAAAGTTAATTGCCTTTGTTGGCTGAGGCTGAGGCAGAAAACACAAGGACAAGGGAAGTCATGCTCGAAAAGGATGAGATATGCCCCAGCTTGTGAGAGCATATGGGAAGGATGTGCTCTCGCTGGAGATGGTACGGAGGGGAATTACGAGGATGCTGTCAGGGCTGAAGATTACAGTTATGAGCAGAGACTAACCAGGCTGGGAATGCTTTCTTTGTAAACATGGGGGAGAGTTAACTGTGGTGCATAAAATGATGAGAAACCTGGAGAGGATAAACAGAAAGGGCCTTTTTTCCCTTTGCTCTACAAATTGAGGCATGGATTTAAGTTAATTGTTGAAGGATTACAGGGGAGTTGGGGAAAGAAGTGATAGGGGTCCGAACGAATGGTGGAGGCAAGACCCTCGCCATATTTAACAAATTCCTGGACAAGCAGGCGAAGAGCAGTAGCCTGTAGGGTCATGGACCACGGGCTGGGAAATGGGATTAACCAAAAGCCCATTTCTGGCCAGAAAGCCCACAATGGGTTGAATGGGTTCCTTCTGTGCCATAAACACGAGGACCCTTTGATTCTGTTTTTGGTGATGTTCATTGAGAGAGGAACATTGGCCTTGAGAAAGGAAGAATTCCTCGTTCATCTTCAATGTGCACGTGGAATTTACAAAGATCAGCGGAATGACCAGCCAGGCTTGTGATTCATGAAATTCATCACCAACAATGGAATTGGAATTGGAATTGGTTTATTATTGTCACATATACCGAGGAACAGTGAAAAACTTCTCTTGCACAACATCGCATACCTTCCCAGATAGGATGGGGTCCCATATTGGGTTTTAAACAACAATTTTTGACTCAAAGGTTTTGAGCAGCTCAGGAGGGGTTTGGTCTTTGTCCTCCTGACCAGTGTAGTGGGGTGGCCCGATACCTGTTTCTGACCACTGGTGTCTCAAACCACCACAACCTTGAGAATTTGACCCTTAAGTTTGATAGGCAAGCTGCAGGGTGCCACAAAGTCACCTCCGCTTAGCCTGGCAAATAGAAGCCTTGGAATCTGACTGGATCTGCTTGCCATAAGGTAAACTGCAGGTGAACTTGGGGGAAATCCAAGATTGTAGAGAATGAAGCTCCTGGACTAACAGCAGGTCAAATTATTCTTTTATCCTTGGCAATGCCCCTTTGCTCCACTGAACCACACAAAAAGTAGGCCCGAGGTCTTTCACAGCATATTCTGTGCTTTTTGAGTTCCCCCTGTGCATTTCAACTCAAAGAAAGCTTCTTCCACAATCTACTGGAATTGCAAGCTGATAACAGCATGACAAATACAACATGAGTATCCTGAGCCACTGAGAAACATGGAGCCAAGAAACACTAAAGTGACTTGTAAGGAAATTGGGTGAATTAATTGTACTAGGTGCAGAAAGACAAATAGAAGGGGAAAAAGTCGAGAAAAAAAATGCAAAAGAAACTAACTATTGGTCTTTTTAAGATCTCCAGCAACTACTTATCACATGTAGAAATGAAATTGACCAGATTAAATTATCCTTGGTTAAAGAGGTTAATTGTTATTTTGTTAAAATTGTCACACAACACATCTATCCTGAAATTGGACTTTCCAGTCTGTACTCAAGAGATGAAGTTACGGTTTAACTTGAATAGTACTCAAGATTTTCCATCCAGGTATATCTTCTCCAACACTACAACTGTGGATTCAGTTCAGAGAGTCCTTCATCAATATAGCTATAGGTTTAAGGTGCTGGGAAGTAGATATAGAGGAGATGTCCGAGGAAAGTTTTTTACTCAGAGAGTGGTGAGTGTGTGGAATGGGCTGCCGGCAACGGTGGTGGAGGCAGATACGATAGGGTCTTTTAAGAAACTTTTGGATAGGTACATGGAGCTTAGAAAAATAGAGGGCTATGGGTAAGCCTAGTAATTTCTAAGGGGGGGCGGGATTTGTTTGGCACAGTTTTTGTGGGCCGAAGGGCCTGAATTGTGCTGTAGGTTTTCTATGTTCTATGTAAAGCAGCATTTGGAGAGGCACAATTAATCAAAAACGGTCAGCATGCATTTGTTAAAGGAAGGTCATGTCTGATTAACTTTATTGACTTGTTTTGAGAAGATAGCAAGGGGTAGCGATCAGCGTAGAACATTTCATGTAGTACACAGAATTTTTGAAGACTTCTGACAGAGTCTCATGTGGTAGGTTCAACAAGATATGAGCCCGTGGGATTCCAAGGAAAAGTGACAACTTAAGTTAGAAATGGGCTCAGTGGCAATAAACTAAGTGGTATTAGGTATCAGAAATTGGATACTCCAACACGGTGTTTTATGACACTGGCCCATTTAGGACACATGTTCAGTGATGCCCCAAATTTAAGAGGCAAGTTGAGTAATCCTGCAACAGGGAGGTGCTGACAAGAAACAAGTGCCGTTGATATTGGTTCATACATTTATGGAAATTAATTAATTATGGGAAGTAACTTACAATCATTTAGATCCGACCAGAACTGAATCATGATTTCTGATGCTGATTGTTCTTCCACAGAACCAAGAATGTATCTAGTGAGGTTGTGAACTAGGGAACTGTTGCTGAGGGCCATTCAATGCATTTAAAATTTGAAAGTGAATTGGGGAGTAACATCTAAAAATGTCAGCCAGGTCAAAGAAGCAGAAATTAAAATGTCACACTTAAAAATAAAGCAATAGAATGTGAATTCAACCGAAAGAGCAAGCAATTTCAACCGAAGGGACAAAAGCACCTTGGCTAAAGAAGCAATTAGAGCAACGTTAGCAGGAAAAGAAGCAGCAGAACTGGGAAGAAGAGGACAAGAGCAGCACAGATTAAAGGAAGAGAGCAAATTTAAGGACAGCTCGAGGATGAGATTTAAATTGATAAAGAAAGTGAGACAGGGTGTAAAACAGGCATTTGTTATCCGCATGTGGACAAAAAAAAGCACAACTTGAGGCTAGCTATGGGAATTCATATCAACCCTGCTCTCAATCAGCCAGAAGCTACCCATTTGCAGTGATCCCAGTAAAGGGAGAGGAGAATTCAAGTAGTGTGATTTTATTAAATCAACATTGTCAAATCTTAAAACCACAAACTGATATAATTAACTTGTTTTCCAGTTGCCAAAAGAGGCAAAATAAATGATCTACCTGACTCGTGGAAAAATGCTTGTTTTTTCTCATGTAAATCTTACCAGTAATTAACATGTGTTATTTTTGGGACTTGTGATTTAGCATTGGAAGAGTACAGGCAGGAATTTAATAAACTATGAAAGATTGCAGACAGTATTGTTTGCAGAGTGGTTATCCAGCACAGAAAAAATAGATGTGTGGATTCCCAGCTCTGCTTGTAATCTTCATCGCACGCTATCCATGCACAGTCAAAAAGTCTTCTCCCCGGTACCCATGTTTTAATGCCGCTATGACTTTTTTCCCTCCTGGATTGCTCACCAAAAATATTCAAGGCATTACATTTTAATCTAGGACAATTTTGGAGGTTTTGTAACTGGAGGCATGGTTGGAGCATAAGGGCATCACATGCTGTGATGACATTTGGTACATAAAGCAAAGGAACAAGGTTTTGAAAATCATTGCAGATAATTGAGTCAATATCAATCAGGTTGAGACTAGAGGCATCTGTGCTTCCTGGAGATATGCTATTTAGTAGCAAAATTACTTATCCCACCCAGGCGAGGCTTGGGGAGTGGTGGTGGTAGTGGGGGGTGTGATGCGGATGTGGTGGTTACTGGCTAAAGCACGATTTGATGGATTTGAAGAATTTCTTATGTGGTTAGAGAGGCTGTGAGCCAACCTACTACACCAGAGCTCTTCAAAGTTTCTGAAATGCTAACCAGGAGGCTACATGAGTTCAAAGTGTATGAGGCTGCCAGCTATTTGGTGAACACTGGTGCAGGTAGGGCAGCACTTTATCTTCACCTGGCCAGTGTGAATGATACAAGTGATGGGGTCTCAAATGCTTACGTACCGTGCTCCTCGAGCCTGTTCTGCTGCATGTCAGATCATGGGTGACCTGATCTTGTCCTCAGCTCCACTTTCCTGTCCAATCCACACAACCCTTAACTTCTCTGTGGTCCAGAAAGCTGTCTGCATCAGCTTTGAACATTCAATGACTCAGCTACTAGTTCTCTCTAGAGTCAAGACATCCAAAGGTTCATGACCTTCAGAAGAAGCTCCTTCTTGTCTCCATCTTAAACGGGTGGCTCCATTCTGAAATTATGTTCCCTAGTTCTGAAATCATCATGAGTTGAAACATGTTCTCAGCAACCACTTAGACCAGGTGCTCAGAGTCTTATATTTCAATAAGACCATCTCTCATTCTTTTAAATTCAGGTGTGTATAGGCCCAAACTGCTCAATTGTTCCTCAGAGGCAACTCCTTCATCTCAAGAATCAATCTAATAAGCCCGCTCTGAACTGGTTTTATTGCAAATATATTCCTCTTTAAATAAGGTGACCAAAACAGTATGCAGTGCTCCAGGTATAACTAACACTCTGTGCAGTTGTAGCAAAGCTTTAGTACTTCTGCATTCAATCCTCCTTGCAATAAATGTCAACATTCCTTGTGCCTTTCTAATTATCTGCATGTTAACTTCCTGTGTTTCATATAAAGATGCCCAGGAGTATTCTTTAGTCTCTTTCTCCATTTAAACAATGCTCTACTTATCTCTTCATTCACCTTGAGAATTACTGTTAGCCCAAGATTTTGTGCTTATAAATCTCAGGAATGAAGCTTGAACCTGCAACATCTTGACATCAGTGAGAGTACCACCACTCGAAATGAGAGGCCTGGAAAAAGAATTACAACTATTCTTAAAAATTAAGGTCAGAATGGACGCATCAGGTGGACTTCTGGTTGAATTGCTATTGCTTTGGTTGCTGCACAAGATAAGCTGGAAGTGCCCCTGTAAAGCTCCCAGAACGCTGGTGATCACAGAAGAGGTGCTTACCATCCTCCATCACCTTGCTCCAAAGCTTCACCTTCATATTATTTCAGAATCTGAGCCTTCCCCCAACTTCGTCCCAAGATGCAAATCCAGAATTGTGCTTTTAGGTGCAAATGATTATTGGAATGATACATTTTTGGTCTTTAAAATTACAAGACAGGGATAATACTGAGAGAATACACTCTTAAAGTACTTCTCCACCCATTTATCTGAATAGCTGTCGAAGAAGACTTCCTATTTCTTGAAGCTGAAAACATCAGTCGTCCCCAACATGACAACCGTGAAAATAATTTTCATTGATTATCTTTGATCTATATATGAACTTTATGTGCTCAGTTTTACAATTTCATGTTAGTGATTTGAAGCTCTGTACAAAAGATTTGATGGATGAAATGACTGCATATAACATACCAGTTCAAAAGCACAAATATTAAATGTATGTGTCAACCATCTCATAGTTTAGAGCAAATGTGATATATGAGGATTAAATAGAACCAATAAGCTTGTTATTGAAGATTTTGTAAGTCCATAAGAGATAGGAGCAGAATTAGGCCATTCGGCCCATCGAGTCTGCTCTGCCATTCGATCATAGCTGATTTGTTTTTCCTTCTCAACCCCATTCTCCAGCCTTTTCCCTGTAACCTTTGATGCCTTTACTAATCAAAACCCTATCAACCTCCGCTTTAAATATACCCAATGACTTGGCCTCCACAGCCGTCTGTGGCAATGAATTCCACAGATTCACCACCCTCTGGCTAAAGAAATTCCTCCTCATCTCTGTTCTAAACGGACATGCTACAGTTACCATTACTCAACTGTAATACCGATTTTAGCTTCTCCCTCTCAAACTGCAGGGTGAATTCTATCATATTATGATTATTGCCTCCCAAGGGTTCCTTTACCATAAGCTCCATAATCAAATCTGGTTCATTGCACAACACCGAATCCAGAATTGTCTTTTCCCTCGCGGGCTCGACCACAGGCTGCTCTAAAAAGCCATCTTGTAGGCATTCTACAAATTCCTTCTCTTGGAATCCAGTGCCAAGCTGATTTTCCCAATCTACCTGCATATTGAAGTCTCCCATGACCAATGTAACATTGTCTTTCTTACGTGCCTTTCCTATCTGTTGTAATTTGTACCCCACATTCTGCCTACTATTTGGAAGCATGTATAGAACTCCATTCAGGGACTTGTAACCCTTGCAGTTTCTTAACTCTACCCACAAGGATTCTACATCTTCTGATTCTATGTCACCTCTTGGTAATCTTGTAGGTGTTGATTGCCACAATATCTTAGTAGTGCAGCACTCCTTCAGCAAACCATAGGAGTCTCAGCCTCGACATTGTGCTCGTGCTCCAGCAATGGGGCTTGAACCATATCTTCCTGCTCAGAGGTGCTAATGGAGCCACTGAGATGAGATGCTTGGAAAAGGAACAACAGACATTTTTCACCGAGTGAATTTAAATAAAAAAACACAAATAAATTTTAATGGAAGGTTGAGAGGGCTGTGAGTTTCCTATCAGAAAGATCAATGAATGGTATTACTTTTCTTATTCAGGTAGGTATCTCCTTAATCATTAAGGAAGTTACTGAGATCTCTTACTTGCATTTGTTTGTGGGTTGATTTACATTTGGACACTTGTTTAAACTGCTGATTGTTTTCCTGAAGCCCTTAGCTTTCCTTGCACTTCAGAAACTACCCCTACCCATCCTGCCAGTCTCCCCTACACCAGCTGCAACATATCATTTCTCTGATGCTGCAGTCAGGGATTTATCTACATCTTAAAGTCTGACTTGGGAATACAATGTAGATTGATGGTACTGCACTGCACTGTTAGTATTGAGAGAATGATAAATAGCTAGGAATATAATGTTGACAGGTCATCAACCAATAACATTGGGGTGAATCTAGCTGGGTGGAGTTGGCAGTTCTGATTGGAACTGCCAGCATTCAGCTGTTTAAATTTGAGCAAGTCACAGACTTCTGCGAATACGCTGCCGAACTCAATAGTCCAATGCTTATTGAGTGACAGATGGCGCTGCATCTGTCATGATGCTCCATTGCTAGACTTCATATGGAGTCCAACAGTGGAGCCCAGTTGTGCTGGGATTCCCTGGCATTATGCTGTGGAATCTGCCTCTAATCCTACAGTGGGTCAGAACTGATGTAGAGTCTAAGGTACTTTCATTTCAGTGGGGATTCTCAAACTGCAGATTAGAAGGCAAAGGGGAAAAGTAGTTTTTCAAAAAAAATTATTATACTTCAGTTTACATTTTTATAATTTTTCTAAATGTTTTTGTGTTTCCTTTGTTTTTTTTTCTTTAACCATTCAATTTGATTGCTTATTAAATATCTGGATATCAGAGGTGTTTTAAAACAATTAAATTGCCTCACAATTTTGACAAGCAACAAAGCACCACGCCCTATTTTGTCTCCTGACAGAGGTATTCCATGGACAGGGTGTCAGCATTATACCACACGAGGCCTAGTTGCCCAGTGATGTTGATCATCTACAGCCTACCCAGATATGAGTAGGTGAGATGTGGAATTACTCCTTCAAGGTTATGGCCTGTTAATTTATCTAGTAATGGCTCTAGAAATATCAAGTACATAGAACAATACAGCACAGGAACAGACCCTTTGGCCCACGATGTTGTGCTGAACTAATTAAACTAGTAATTAAATACCTAACTAAACTAATCCCTTCTGTCCACAAAAGATCCATATTCCTCCATCTCTGCATATTCATATGCCTATCTAAGAGCCTCTTAAACGCCTCTATCATATTTGCCTCCTCTACCATCCCTGGCAGTGCATTCCAGGCACCCACCACTCTCTGTATAAATAAAACTTGCACCGCACATCACCTTTGAACTTACTGCCTCTCACCTTAAATGTATACTCTCCAGTAGTAGACATTTTGATCCTGGGAAAAAGATACCGGCTATCTGTTCTATCTGCCTCTCATAATCTTATTAACTTCTATGAGGTCTCCCCTCAGCCTCCATCACTCCAGAGAAAAGAACCCAAGTTTGTCCAACCTCTCCTTATAGCATATGCCCTTTAATCCAGGCAGCATCCTGGTAAACCTCACCTACACCCTCTCCAAAGTCTCCACACCCTTCCTATAATAGGGCGACCGGAATACTTCTGGCATTTATGATAACTTAGCTTTTAGATCCGATGTTAAACCACACTTTTCTGAATCTGTGTATTGCAAAGCACAAGTATTTTTTTCCACTCACCAACACTTGTTGTCCTGGAATCAAACCATCAAGAGTGAATGTGCAACTTTCTCTATTTATCTCAAAGTGAAGGTCATTAATTGGGTGAGTCGTCCTGAGATTTTGACAAGAAACCCTATAAAAATGCAATTCTTTGAATGTCAAGACCTTGATTATTCCAGTTGTGGGTATTTCTATTTGACATCAAAAATGCATTTGGCTTACTTATGACAGATGTATTATTTATAACATTTTTCTTCTGGAATATTTTTGAGGCTGTAATAACTTGAGAGCAAGGAAATTCAGTCAGGAATCTGTGCGGTTGAAGAGGCAATATAGTTTGCAATTGCCTGTTGTGTGGCATACCGAGTACTCGAGAAATATTGTTCTCTTCTGTCTTGGTATTTATTCACGTTTGAACATGTGAACATACATGACTTAACACCAGTGAGCTGGCATATAAATAGTCAGTAGAATGTGACTAAAAATCCATTCACTGTCCCTCTGTGTTTTAATGCTGAGTTCCCCTCAGCAGCGACCTCCGGCATGGACCATGTTGTTGGCAAATTCAGGGGAAGTCTGATATCTGGAGGATGTGCTTTCCAAAAAAAGCATGGGGTGTGGGGCATGTTCTGGCTCAAGCCAGATCTGGGTTTTTACACCATGGGGTGTGCAAATAAATATTTAAATATTTTTTCCAGCTGGAAGACAGATTCATGATGGGTGAGTTTTGTACCAAAAACAATGCCACAGCCCAGAATCAGGTAATCTTCCTACTAAAGGGTAGAAATTAACTATGGATATGGCATGGGTAGGAGTGCCAGGATTAGCATGGTGGGGTTAATTGTGGAGGGATCCGATTTTATCCTGAGTTTGATCAGAGGGACAGAAACAGCTTGGGACATGGTGAGAGGACTGTTGGGGGGGCACTCCTATTCATCTCAATCTATTAAGAAGTTCTGTTAGAGCACCTAGCCCTTCTACACAATCGGCTTCCTCTCCCTTCAGCTGCCGTGTCTCCCAAGGCTGGGATAGAAGGCTACTTGGAGTTAGAATTGAAAGCGAGAGAAAACCTATGACCTACAGGCTGCAGTTAAATGATTGGTTCATGTCCTGGCTAAAACACATCACTGCCCCTCAAAAAGAAAACCCTATCTCCTCTCTAGCTCAGCTAAAACTGGGAAAGTTAGCATCCCCCAAACCAAACCCAACTCTTTTGTGGTACATTAGCCTTAGTCTACATGGACTTATAGGAAGTATTTGTCTGATACCCATAAAGTAAAATATTGGTGTAGATTTAAAGATTGTGATAATAGGAAAACAGTAGAAAATTGCATTAAAAAAAACACACGTTAAAGAGCATGGATATTTTCTTGGAGCAGTTTATGGAAGTATCCCAGAGGGTTCTGTTCTTTGACACATCACTTCCCCGTACCCGTTGAAAATCTGGAGGAAGGGGTGTTGTAAGTTGCAAATATTAAAATGCAGATCAAATTGTAGGCATGAAACAGGAACACCCAAAATGGAAAACAGCATACATGTGCTCATTCTGATCCAGAAATAGTACCAAAAGAGGTCTCCAAGATCTATGATGGAAAGGGCCTAATATCAGTTTCAATAAATAAATGAGGGGTTGAGTTGAAAATCAAAAAAAAGACTGCAGATGCTGGAAATCTGAAATAAAAATGGAAAATGCTGAAAATACTCAGCAGGTCAGGCAGCATCTGTCAAAAGAGAAACGGAGTCATTATTTCAGGTCGAAGACCCTTTGTCAGAGAGGAATGAGTTTACTGGTCAACTGGCAGGCTGCCACTATCAGGTAAATTTCTGAAAAAATACCAAGGCTAATACCTGGTCTTATTGTTCAGAGTGGGAAATCAGACTGCCCGACAGTAACTTAATATGGACACTGGCAGATCACCGTACATTGTTCATCCTACCCAATGGTCACTAATCAATGGAAAGTTAAATGGCTAATGACACACCATCACCCATTATAAGTATTGGTATTAGTTTATTATTGTCACTTGTACCAAGCTACAGTGAAAACCTTGTCTTGCATACTGATCATACAGATCAATTCATTACACAGTGCATTGAGGTAGTACAGGTAAAAACAATAACAGAATACAGAGTAAAGTGTCACAGCTACAGGGAAGTGCATTGCAGGAAGACAATGAGGTGCAAGGTCATAACAATTATCTAATTATCCCTTAGTGGATGTGAGTGGCAAAGGAAGCAAAGGGGAGTTGATGGGCAGGTGAGAGAGAATAAATTGAAGGGGAATGGATCTTGTGGGATGACTGTGCTGGGAGCTGGATGAATGTACTAAACGGCCTCTTTCTGTATCATAAGTAAGCAAATCACTGTGTGATCTGCTGAAAATTCACATTTCCCAAGCATTTACATGCAACAAAATAAAAACAGTGCTGAACAGAATTTCTAACTGATGTAAACTATTCACGGCGTGAGCTGCAGTGCGTTTGCTGTTAGTATCCCGATTGCCCTGAGAAGGTGGTGGTGACTTGTTGCTTTGAACTGCACATTCCTCGTGTTGCAGTGCTGAACGGTGGGGCAGTGGTCTAGGACGTTGCAGTGAGGACCATGACTGAAGAGGGTTTATTCCTTCCATCGCCTTGTTCTACTCAGGGTATTCTGGGTTGGGATTTTGGGTAGGAGATGGAGGTGGAAAGGGCGCTGAAGTATGCGGGTTTGCCTCGTGTCTTGGTGGGACAGGCCTGAAGGAGCTTGTGGGTTTCCCTGTGCTGTTCTTTAAGAGCTCAGTCACTCTGCACGGTACCCATCTGGCCTGGTGTTGACCCAGCTTACAGGATGTTTTATTCATTTCATTATCCTTGGTGTCATGGTTTACTGCTAGTTTTTAATTTATTTAGGTTGAAATGTCACTGCAAGCTTCAGGGGGGTTAATCACCTAATATTTTACAGCACAGGCTATCAAGCTAATGGTCAGAAGGGGGAGAGGGGGTTGACAAGACAGGATGACGAAGGAAGACACAATCAAATGATGCGATGAGTCAGGAGCTGCTCTCCCGTTCATGTCTGAGCAGTGCAGTGAAGTTAGGCGCTCTACCTCCCACCCTTAGCATTTGGGTGTAACCCTTTTGTGAAAGAGGCACTGAGGTTCCATGTTATCTTCTGGGCATCTCCTCTGCAAAGAAGATGCACGGGGCAAGTTTTTTACACAGTGAGTGGTGGGTGCCTGGAATGTGCTGCCAGGGTTGGTAGTGGAGGCAAATACGACAGAGGTGTTTAAGAGGCTCTTAGATAGGCACATGAATGTGCAGAGAATGGAGGGATATAGACCTTGTGTAGGCAGAAGGGATTAGTTTAATTACACATTTAATGACTAGTTTAATGAGTTTGGCACAGCATCATGTGCCGAAGGGCCTGCTCCTGTGCTGTACTGTTCTGTGTTCGGTTAATTAAGTTGCACCCTGTCACACGACTTGTATGGACATGAGGCATCCTTTGCTTTGCACTGAAGCAATGTGTGCACAGCTAGTCAGGTGGTATCAGGTTCAACTGGAATTGATCCCTGGGAAATGAGTAGACAGCCTGTTGAGGTGTTGTTTATAGGCAGATTGTGGTAGACAATCAACAGTATGACTAAAAGCCACTGGCTGAGGG
>JAUZTB010000118.1:69223824-69235484 GCA_034780895.1 Rhynchobatus australiae | reverse complement strand
GAAGGTTATTGCAATCACTTCATGTGGCTATTTTCAAAGTGTTTCAGCAATCAAAAATAACACGAAGTATACCATATGCTAATGTTTTTCTCTGGTTAGCTCTGTGTTGGGCACAGAACCAAAGTTTTCAATGGTCAGACTCTAGTCTTAAAAAAACTACTACACAATTCCTTATGGGATGAATTTATAGCAGTGAACTCAAAGGATTAAAGATATGTAGTATAAACAGGTCTTTTTTCTGAAAGGATCTGATAAGAACAAGTAAGGTCAGAGCTTTCCTTTCCTTGACAATATCAGGACTAGAAAAAAAATAATTTTGTACCTTGTTTCTTTATTTACTTCAAAGATGCATCTATGGACTCTGATAGTATTTATTGCTATGCATTTTAATTATGAGAATAATGCATTTTAATTATGAGAATAAAAGAAAATGGAAAAAGTCTTTGATAGTGATTTTCCCCTCCCTCCTTGAGAAAAGGGAGTAGAAAAAGCATTTCTTGATCCCAGTGAAACTTCAAAAATGACATCAAATGGCAAACTCCACAGCAATTTCATGGATTTCATTCATGGAGAAAAGTAACATGCATAAATAGAAATTAGTTACATGGAGTCACTTTTGAATAAAGTTAAGACAGCATATGCTCTGTTCACTGCACTATGCACACATTCAAACAGCATACAGCAGTAAGTGTTCTAAAGTCAATTTAAAAAAAAATCATACTTGAGGAAACAAAATTTGTTAAAGTAACTTCTTCCATAAATGAAGGGTAATTTCTCCCAGCTTTCAAAAGGTTTTAGTAAGGAATGTTGCATTAAATTTATGCATTTGATATCAATCCAGTGGGCAATTAGCTTGTGAACTCATTCTGGCAAGAATAGGTGGTGTCATTGTGTGCAGGTGGCTTCTAAACTATGTATTTCCAGTAATCTGATGACTGGGGTAATTACCAGATGCTGGTTGCCAGTTTCAATGTGAACACAGAAGATACTTGTGTAATGAGGCTGCAGTAAAACTCCAATAATCTGCTATCTGATTGTTTGGAAATCCTGAAGGTTCAGCATCTGGCTGGGTGGATGGTAGATTCTGTGCTCCTAAACTTGCTTGGTTCACTGTGTAATTTTTTTAAAAGAGTGAACTGAAAGTGCAGTGGAGTATTAATTGGAATAACATCAGTAGAATGGAAAATCTGTCAGTCGCCAGTATGCCAGATTAAATGTTTTACTTACCTGGGACACACATTATGCATGGATTGATTTGTGTTAATATATTTATATAACTTCAGAAGGAATCTAATAGAAATTATCCTCTATTTGGGAAAGGAATTCAATATAGAAGATTTGCCAGATCTTCCAACAGTATGCAGAAGACGGGAATTGGAGCAATCCAGCAGTTCTGGGTCTCAGACTCCAGAGTCAGAAAATTCGCAAGGTTTGTTCCCTTAATTAATAAAAGGCGGTTCTTAATAAGATGCCACTTTTGGTACTGGTCTAGTCAGATTACTTTGAATTCCAGAAAGCAAGCAGACAAGAAGTAATATTTCAAACCCATGTAAATCTGCAAAATGGCTAATCAGATTAAGTTGAAATGTAGGATAGAATTTCAGGTTATCTAGGGATCCTAGTGCTACAACTGTGTTGTAAACAATACAAAAATAGGCAATTAAAAGGGTTGAAATTTGTGATGAAACAAAAACCAATACGCATTAAAAATCATTAGAATCTTTTTGTAGCATATGGATTAGTTTAAAAGCCTGTGTAGAAAGAGTTTGCTGTTGGAATCGAAAATGTGTGCTTGGAGTTAGTGTGCTTGGAGTTAATCTGCTCCCCGTGCATACAAAATGTTGGCATGTGTTAGCATAATGCTTTGTTTCAACTTTGTTTTAAAAATATTTGTAATGTTGATTACATAGATTCATGACATTTTCTAGCTTAGAATATTGTTTCCTTTGCAAAATGTTCAAATGCAAGTAACTAATTTGGTTATTAAGAGTTTACCAGTGCAACCCAAGCATTACTGAAAATGGAGAAGAATGCCATTCCTGTACATGCTGATGTTCATGTAAAAGAGATGTCTGATGTGAAGCTCTTTCATGAGAGCAGTGAGTATTAGTATCTGATGTTTTTAAAAGAAAACTTCCCACAAAATGTTTACATTTGATTTCATCATGAATGCCTGTTTTTTCAGTAAAGTAATTGATTAATTATTGTCACATTTACTGAAATACAGTGGAAAAACTGTTTGCATGCTATCCATACAGATCATTTCAAAACAAGTTCATCAAGGTAGTACAAAGGGAAGAGCAATAACAAAATGCAGAACATAGTGTTGCATTTACAGAGAAAGTGTAGTGCGGATAGATGCATCTGGATAGAATGCTTTCTATGGTGCATCTATAAAAATTGGTGAAGGTCAATGGGGACGTGCCAAATTTTCTTAGCCTTCTGAGGAAGTAGAGGTGCTGGTGTGCTTTCTTGGTCATAGTGTCTACATGGTTGGACCAGGTCAAGCTATTGGTGATGTTTACACCCAGGAACTTAAAGCTCTCAACCATCTCCACTTCAGCACCATCAAAACATACAGGGGGTGTGTGCTCTGCCCCACTTCCTGAAGTCAATAACCAGTCCTTTCGTTTTGCTAACACTGAGGGAAAGGTTGTTGTCTTGACAACATGCGACTACTCTCTTTATCTCCTTTCTGTACTCTGTCTCATCATTATTTGAAATCTGGCCTACCACAGTGGTGTCATCTGGGAACTCGTAGATGGTGTTAGAGCAGAATCTGCCCACACAGTCATGAATTTATAGGGAGTAAAGTATGGGTAGAGCAATCCAACAGCAATCATGTCATTCCTAGAAATCCTAGCGACCACAAACTTTGCAATACAACCAACTGGTTTTTGTAAAAGTAGTTATAATCTAAATTTTTTTCTTTCATTGGATGTAGGATTTGTTGTCAAGGTCAGCATTTAGTACCTGTTCCTAATTGCCCTTGAAAGCACTGAGTTGCCATCCACTATAGTATATGTGAAGTAGGTCACTTCGAGTAGAGCAATGACAAATCTCTCAGCTGTTTAAAACAGTTAAGAGTTATGTTGCCTTGAATCTGATGTCCTTCCCTGAAGGACATTGGTGAACTTGAATATTTTATTATGGCAATCAGATGCTGGCTACAGTTACTGAAACTAGATTCACTTAATTAACTGAATTTAAATGTTCAGACTGATAACGGGGGAATTCAGACTGGTGTCAATAGATAATTTTTGTCGACCTCTTTGATAACTGATTAAACAACAACCCTCATGCTGCCACACACTGTTGTCTTTCTTCTGTTTGTCTGCTGCAGAGAAATGAACAATAGGCTTTGTGCATTTTTGAGATAATTTTGTACTGATACCTGTTGTACACTTGCAGGACATTCATTGGTCTGGGGATTATTACACAAAATGAGAGCTAATGGTAAACAACATCTTTCTGTGAATAACTTACTGGTGCTCTATCTGATTATGTGAGTATTGCTTCAACTAAACTACAGAATTTGAGCTACTAGTTTGAAAATTTGACATAGCTCTTTAACGCCATATGAAGGTGATTAAATATACAGAATAAATTGGGAAGTGAGTTTTTATTTTGGATCAGTATGTTCATTTGAATCTACTCTGGGCTAGTCTTATGTATTTGTTGACCCACAATCTTGTGTTAAATGAATCTGCTCAATCTTAGTCCAGGTTCTTAGCAGGTTTTGGGGCCCCAGTGCCAAGATGCCCAGGAAGTGAGAGGAGTTTTTGGAAAAACTATTTGATGCAAGTCATCATGCTAAATTCCTGTTAGTGGATGCTTGTCTGATGTTGAAATCTAGTTTCACTGAAGTAGATTAGTTGGAGTTTCTACCACAACTGATCATGAGTGCTTTCTCCTGAGGCTCAGTGACCATAGGGATATTGAAGACAGTGATGTTTGCCATTTAACAATATCCAAACATTTAAATTGCAGTTGAAAAGTCTAAATTTTGTGCATTTCTTATGCTAATTAGGAATAGTTCTTTCAGAAACAAAGCATATCTTTTAATTCTTAAAATTGCCCATGTTTCTTCTGTTATTTTGTTCTGGAATCTTATAACTAAGATGAAAACCTAAGGAGAAATCATACCATGTTGCAGAACATTTCAAACTAGTAAACAACAGAGATGTCGATTGTTGCATGCAGATAGAGAGCTGGAGTTTATTACAGGTATCATCTTACACACTGGCCATTGTTGATCCTCCTAGCACCTCCCAACACGCCCCCATCCCCCCATATTGTCATCTGGCTCAAAGTCAGATCCTTAGATCCCAAACCACTTGGAGTGCAGAGGCTGGAATAGGGCCAAATACACAGAGGGAAGTGAATATAATTTTAAAAACCTTATGGCATTTTATTGTAAGTTATTAATGAAAGCATTTTCCATTGGCCCATTCAAAATATTAGTGTTCTATTATTAACAGGGCAATTAAAGCTATGAATAACTTGTAAATTTTTGTAATTGCACAATTAGTGGATTTTATCTTTGTTTTAACATTGTGAATAATGAACAAGACAAATTATGAAACTTTTCTACAGCCTGTTAATAAACCAGTTAAGTATTTTAATTGTTATTTTAAAAGTTGTAGCAAATTTTAGTTTTGAGAGCTTTTGAATTCAATGTTTACTTCTCCATACCTATAAACACAAGCTCAACTTGAATACAGATGTATAGACTTCAACAAAAAAATTGAACGGTTTGAAGAGCAAACCATAAAATACATTAGAAATTGTTTATTTCAACATTAAATGTAACTGTACCAAGAAACAGAAAATGCTTGCTGAAGAACTGCTTGTTTTGCAGAGTCATTGTGCTAGTCTTTTCATCTTTCTACATGGGCATGAAAATCTTTGCTTTGGAGCAGCGCCTAGCTTCACTGGGAGCATTGCCAGAATATCATCCACATCACAAAGAGTAAGTATGTGTATTCAGTTGGCTTAGCAATGGTCTAGAAATTGGCACGGGGAAACATGCTAAATAGTTGTTGAGCAACATGCGAACAATCTTGTTGGTTCATATGATTTTTCTAATTACTGGCAAAGGCAAAATTTTGTCCATTGCTACGTACTCCTGTGGCGAGGAGGCAATTGGGAGTGAATCACATTGGTGAGTCTGGAGTCATAGGTCTGATGGGGTAAGGGTGGCAGGTTGCTTTTCCAGAAGGACATCAGTGAACCAGATGGGTTTTTATGACATCTATAGAGATGCACAGCATGGAAACAGGCCTCTTTGGCCCACCAAATCTGTACTGACTTTCGAGCACCTGTTTGCACTGAACCTACACTAATCCTGCACCACAATTTCTTTTCCTCCTTCTCTTCCACCCACCCCACACCCCAGACACACACTCGCATCAGAGTCTACCATTCACCTGAACATCAGGGACAACTTAAAATGGCCCGTTAACACTACCAACCCATGCGTCTTTGGATGTGGATGGAAACCAAAGCACCCAGAGGAATCCCACAAACAGGCACAGGAAGGACATGCAAACTCCACACACAGACAGCTGGTTGTCAAGATTGTATCTGGGTCACTAGAGCTGTGAGGCAGCAGCTCTATGACCTGGTCATCATTAGTGAAACTAGCTTTAGTTTCAATTTAATTGAATTTTAAATTCCCAGCTGCCATGATGGGCTTTGAACTTGCAATGGTGCAGAATGCTAATAACTTAAACACTATGGTACCATACCCGATTCAGATTACGGTGCAGCCCAGAAGAATTCAGCAGCATCAGGCACTACTAAATGGTTCTTGCACACATTTTACATGCTCAACTTACAAATGGAAGTACCCACCAGTGTACCATGGAGCCAGGAGTTGGAGGGGTGGCATTGAGAACAGATATGGGTGGGTGTCTGGAGTGTCCCTGAAGGAGAGAAAGTAGGTAGGGGAAGTTATCAAAGTGGGCTTTTAGATGGCTGAAGCTGAAGTTGTGCTTGGAGAGTGCCACTTTGAACATATGGTTGGTCTGACAATGCCCAATGAGAAACACACCTCTGCAGTGTAACCTAATGTTTTAAAGTTGTCTGATGGAGAAATTGCCTCATGGTAGGAACATGATGTTAAAGTCGACCCGCACTTCTGGAAAGAATCAGACAGCAGCAGAACCAAAGAACTTATGATAAATGCTTTTAGTTTTTCGCTAATGAGAGTGGGAAAATACAGAGAGAGAGTGAACCATGTAACTCTAACTCTATACCGAGACCCACTTGAAGAAGGCTCAGCTACAATGTATTTTTATACCCTTTTTTGTGGGAAAGTTATGTGAGAAACTACACTTACACAGGCAATTGTTTACATAAAGTTTTGAACATAACGAGATATAGGTTAAAAAAAACTATTACTTCCCACTTGCACCTGCTATTAAAACTAGACATAACTAACTCACGCTATAATGAAGTCATCCTTTACCTTGAAAGTCCTTTCACAGTGAGAATCATGCTTTTTAAAAAAAATACTATTAACTCTTACACTGCCCGTCATTAACCCTTGCTTTCCCAGCTCTCTTTCACAGTGATCACCACTAGCAACACTATTGCATTTCCAGAGGGACACAGTTTAACCTGGAAATGGGTCTGATTTGCATTCTACTCGAGAGGTGTTTGATTTTCATTGTTTTTTTGTGTGCTGGAAACAAAAACAGCACTGAATGTGAATTTTAAGGCCAGTTAACACTAACTTTGTAATAACCAATGGAAAACTTGATCAAATTTACTGTTGGACATGCTGCAAGTGATTATTTCCAGCACCATGTTTTCAGGAGGGATCAACATGACCTATCCACAAGTGTAAACTGAAGCAAAATTTTCCAGTGCTTAATTTCTTCCTAGTTTATTCTTAAAAGCTCAGCAGGCAACAAACATTACAATTATAGGGAGTGTCAGTAGCTCAGACTTTTCCAATTGATGGTTGACAAAGTCACGCTACTTGGTCTCCGACTATGAAATCTGGAGCATTACAAAGCAAGAAAAACAGTTTTGAGTTACCAAACATCTAGCAAAGCTGCCATACAACTATTTGGGTTATGGAATGGATTACATAGACAGAGTTAGCAGCTTGTGATTTGCATGTATATGTGACCAGTTAAGTGAACTCTTTTTTTGCTCCACTCATGGAATTATCTTTTTGGCAAGGTGCTGGGTACAGAGCAATTTTTGGGGATAAATGAATTTCATGATTCAGTTAATGTCTGTTTTATTTCCTTGCAGTGCCATTCAATTATTGATTTTTTTAATATATAGCAGTAGATAAAATCTAATTGGCGATGTATGTTTAATTTTGTTCAGTTATGATTGTTGAATTAATGAAGAATTTATTGCATACTCTTCTGATTTTCCATAGTTCCTTCATTCAGCGTGACATGGGCTTACCATACCAAGTTAATACAGATGCGATATATGATGAATTAACAGAAAATCTTGCAAAACTGGAAAAGGTGAGCAAAAATTTATTTAAATCCATATATCATGAATATCTATTGGTTTCCCAAAAACAAAACTGTACATGCATCAGAATTACAAATTCACTGCTGACGTTAAATGAATGAAATACCCAATTACAGAGAGCTTCTGTGAAATACTATTGAGCAGTAAGTCATTGCCAGGAAAAGTAGGAGGAGAAAACCCTGTTCTTTTTGGGGGGGATGGGGGGGCGGCCAGGGTTGGTGCAGTGAAGCTTGACAAACAAATGTCTGACCGATATTTTTAAAATGTCCATTTTTCATAGAAATTCATGGCAGAGAAAGGATGCCATTAAGGGCAGCATCTGAGTTTGATCCTGACTACCAGTGTAATCCCTGTGGTGGTTACATAGATTTTCCCCCAGCTTCTACAGTTTCCTTCAACATCCCAAAGCTATGCTGGTTGTTGAGTTAATTAGCAACCTGGGCAATCTTTCCTCCAGCCCTATAACTTGTGTCAGGGACGAGTTCTTGTGGGTCCTTTCTGGAATGCTCTCCCTTTAGGGAAAATTACCATTAGTGCAGGTAGCTTATGGGAGAATCAGGAGAATGCTAATGAGCATGAGGGAATGGGTTACAGGGAAATAAGTGACCAGAATGACTCGGGTCAAATGGCCTTTATTCTGTTACAAGGGAATACAAGCCCATCCTCCTTGTGGGTACTCTGGGGTAGCAGTGGTACAGCAATTAATGTTGCTGGTCCAGGGACTCTAGTTTGATTCTGATCGCGGCTGTTTGTATGGAATTTGATCTTTCTCCCTGTGACTCTGGGTTTCTGCTGGGTGCTCTGATTTCCTCTTGCATCCCAAAGACATGTTGGTAATTTAATTGGCTGCTGTAAATTACCCTTTGGTACAGGTTAGTGGCCAAAGAATCAAAGTGGAGTTGATGGCTATGTGAGACAGGTATATAGGGAAATAACTAAAGCTGGAATGGGACTGATGAATGACGATGCTGGAAGCTGGCATGTATCTAATGGACCAAATAGCTTAATTCTGGGTCATAATAAGCACCTAATATTCCACCTGGGTAATCTGCAACCTGACAGCATGAACATTGATTTCTCTAACTTTCCAGTGCTCCCCCTCTATCCCTTTTCTGCATCCTCCCAGATCTACCTAGTTCTTCCTGGACTCACTGCATCATCTGGTTTCTTTCTCCTCCCCAACCCACTTCATCTGCTCATCATCCCTCCCACTAGTTCCCTACCCCCCCCGGCCAACATTACTCCCATCTGCCCACCCCTCCTCCCTCCCTCACTCGATTCCATCATCTTCAACCCTTTGTCACTTCCATCCATCACTTCTGGTGCCATTTCCACTTACCCCTCTTCATCTGGATCTACCTATCACTTGCTAACTCTTGCTCCACCTCTTCCCTCCACCTTTTTATACTGGCCATCTCCCTCCCATCTTTCAGTCCAGATGAAGGGTCTCAACCCAAGATGTTAACTGTTTATTCCCTCCGGCATCTTGTGTTGCTACAGATTTTATTTGTTTAAAACATTCATTTTTAACTCGGTGTTCTTAGGATCTCTTGCATATCTCAACACTACTAAGCACTCAGGTGCTTGCCAATTGCATTGTTTAACAACTACTACTGATTTGGTATCTTCAAGTTGAGATCCTTCCACAAATGAGGCACATGAGCTGAAATCTGACAAATTACTGGGCAAGGAGGAGAGATTGCTCATGTTATCAGAGTGCTCATCTATAAAGTTTGAGATAGAATGGGTCAAGATTGTACAGAGATTTCTAGCTGAGGAAGTGGGTTCAAAATATAATTGAACCCACAGCAACATTTTGGGAAGTAGCAGGCATTATCTGATGCCCATTACAAAGACCAGATGCGTGAAAATGGTGGAGTAAGAACACTATCCTTCTGCATAAAAGACCAGGGTCAATGTTAAATATTTATTAAAAATCATCAGAATTCTGTTACTTTTGATATATTGCTAGAAACTTCTGCAAAAAAAAAATTAAACACCAATTGTGCCTGTATTTATCATTGTGCCTTCCTTCTCTCTACACTATCTTTCTTTCAGATACAGAAGAATCTGCAAAAACTTCTCGAAGGAACAGAATGAAATTCTGCACTTTTAATCATCAGTACATTTTGTGCCCAGCAAGGTCATAAATCTCTGGAATGTAATCTGAACTCTGCAGGACAGAGTGAGGATTGATAAGCTTCAGTCCTATATTTAATGGAATTCTGCGTGGCCTTTCTAAGGAAAAATGCAAGTTATCTTTCCTCATCTGTGCAGAAAAAAAATTCCATTGATCAGCAAGTTCTTCATTTGGAAATTAAACTTTTGGAAAGCAATCCACAAAGTTGAAGGGCATTTATGTACTTCCACTGTAATGTACATTGTAAGAAATCAACCATCTAAAAATAGTCTAGTCTTTGGCTATGGAAAGCACTCCGTAAGGGTCATTAAGAATAAAGTACAATGATACAAAATAAACTTTGGACAAGTTAGAAATTGCTTTTATAGTGCACCATTTTCCAAGAATGTAGAATAAGCTTTAATCTTTGGTGTCTGAGCACAACCTGGAGGAGAACATTGGATAGAGATAGTCATATTCACAATATAGAACTTGCCAGATTTTTAAATGAAATGGGAAGAAATGTGCATGGACAGGCATGGAGTTAATATCCTCCATCTTATTTCCACCTGAACACAATGGCCAGCAAATACTTGGGAATCCAAGAATTAAAATCCACCCCCAGTGTGTCTGATTAGCAGATGCATTGCACTATGACATTAGATGCACAATAGAGATTACTGTACAGAGTAAATGTACAACTGTTTGCAATCTGCTATTTATACATTGTAACTGAGATTTTAAAATCCTGGATCTTGATTTCACTTGTTTATAAATAAAGTTTTAGCATTAAAATTTATACTATTATTTCAAGAGGTAGGTAGGCAGAAATTGTTCTATGGAGGTAATTTTCAATATACACAGCATTGGCATTAATCATGGTTTTGAAACTAATGTGAATACATTGAGGAGTGAGCTGGATTGGTGTGTCATGGGCTGAGGAAAATACTTGAGGAAAAACTTATCATCAAGTGATAAATGTAAATATGTGCAAAACAAATACTTTTAAATATTACAATTTAATATAAAGATTCTTGTAATGTAACGAGATGGTGATGGGATCTGGGCCATGCTACCACTTTGAACCACAGCAATCCTTCTGTAACATCAATGCAGAAGGACATCTGCTTCTGAGCAACAGCCATGAGTTCCCAATCATAATTTATTGGACCTATGGAAACAAACTTTTGCATTCCTCTCTTTTCAAGTCAAGTGCAACCTGAGAAGTTTGATCCTAATTTTGTTCTTTTCATAGAAAGCAGTAGGACTTATATAAACATAGTACCAGGATAAAGCAGGAAATGTTTTTCATACTGGAAAAACCTTCATTCTGGAAATAAAGATCTAGGTTTTAAAAAAGAGCATTAACTAGAAATTTGAATCATGGAATCAAATTTGTGGTCCTACTTATGTGAAAAGGTTGATTTTTTAAAAAAAAATTGGTCAGTATAAAGAACTGAACCAATTTAAACCTTAGTCTATTAAATCCTGAGAATTCCTCTCCCAAAAATAACTTTCTAGTCAGCACAACCAATATTAGTCCAATTTTACCATCTTCAGAACTGATAATTCATGTCTAAACTGCATTCTTCAGCCTATTTTCCTTTAATACATGAAGGCAATTAATGATTTGGACCTTTAATTTGAATGGCTGGTTGAGTTCACCCTGCCTGTGATCCCCACAAGATCCATCAGACCAATGACCTCCAACTCATGGCTTCTATGAGGTGGACCAGGTGCAAGCAATGGAAACAGACTCTCCCCAATGGACAATCCTGTTGGCTTTTGACAGTTGCTACCATCGAAAGGCAAATTTCACACATTTTTTTAAATGGCTGATATACAAGATTAAAAGTTGAAATAGATTTTTTTTACAAAAAATAAGTTAAATATACTACAAGGTAAAATTTTGCCCTTAATAAATTAACATTTAGTTATGAAGTTCACTGACCCTATTTAAATGAATAGGGTCAGTGTTTGTCAGCCACAGCTGGCATAAAACCAAAGGCCAAGTTTCTGGAGCATCCAGCCCAGT
>JAUZTB010000118.1:69096680-69110161 GCA_034780895.1 Rhynchobatus australiae | reverse complement strand
CCAGAACATTTTGACTTTTAATGTGACTTTATCTGGAATAATGTGTACATGAGGTACAAATCAGTTTGGGTATTCATTGCAAAACTACAGTGGTTTACAGCAGTAACTTAGGCCCTAAAGTGAGATTACAGATTTGATTATATTCCAGTCTTTAAAATGTATTTACAGTATATAGGCATCATGGCAATGGGTAAAGGCAGTTTTCAGAGAAAAAGCAGAGGGAAAAAGATCACAGAAGATGCTACAACCAAGATAAGAAATGAGAATTTGACTTATTCAATAACATTAGCTCTGAAGATTGCTTATCAGTAAATTATCAAATAATAAAAATGATAATAAAAGAAATAAAATGATTTGCCATATGTTATGATAGCTGTAGAACATGGAGCGTAGAATAGGAACAGGCCCTGCAGCCCATGGTGTCCGTGCCAACCAGGATGCCAGTCAAAACTAATTCCATTTGCCTGCACACGATCTGCATCCCTCCATTCCCTGCTTGTTCATGCGCCTGTCTAAAAGCTTTTTAAGCAAATTAAAAGCCTCTAAGAATTGAAATATTATATCTTTTAAATAATAATTTTCAAATAAGGCATGTTTTATGCAAAATTTGAGCTGATTTTTCTTTTTACTATTCTTTTTCTAGTTGTAATGAAGGTCATATTCCAGTTTTCTCAGTACTTCACCCTTGTATTCCAAGACGCTATGTAATGCCATGGAAACAGAACATGAAAAACAGGAGGCTCATTTTACTGGTATGTTTCAACAAATCACTGCAAGCAATATTTTATGACTGAGGACTTAAATATTCCTAAAAGGTTAATATAAAAGGATACTCTGGGGTGGCATTATCTGGAAAACTTGTAAACATCCTGAAGAAGGAATATCATCTACCACAAACTAACTCAGTGTTTTTACATGTACCACTGACATTAAGAACTTCAACAACAAGGTTGTTGTTCTAGCACCATAACACAAGGTTTGTGATCTCTTTCCTGTAATCCATCTCATCATTGCTGATCCAGCCAATAACAGTGGTATCATCTGTGAACTTAAAGATCAAGTTGGCATTGTATCCAGCTGTACAGACATGGGTATACAGGAAGAAGACCAGGGGAATGAGTGCACAATCCTGCGGAGCACCAGTGTTGACCAATTCTACCCAACTGAGGGCTGCCAATCAGGGTGTCTAGAAGCCAGTTGCAGATGGGGGCCCCCAAAGCCAAGGTCCAAGAGTTTAGGGATGAGCTTATTAGGTATAATGGTGTTGAAGGCTGAGCTGTATTCGATGAAATGCATCCTGACATATGTATTCTTATTGTCATGGTGATCCAGAGCTGAATGTAGTGCAAGGGAGATGGCATCCTTCATAGACCTATTTCTCCTGTATGCAAATTGCAATTGGTGTTGTTTTGGATATCTTAAACTGAAGACTACTGTAGGAAGGAGAAATGTGAAAAGGATTGCTGGGATGAATTCAAAAAATTGCAAAAACTAATTAAGGAATAAATATGTATATAATAGAATGTCCGTGAAGCTAACCCTAAGAGTAATGCTGTATTTTAGGAGCACATCAAGAAAGCAATCCTTACAGATAAGAACTACAAAGTCGATTTGTAGTATCAGAAGTCCGAGTTATGAGTTTCTACAGAATTCTGCAATTTTCAATTAAGAATGGAGATTGTTATGGATGCAGAAAAATATTAACCTTGAAGATTAAATTTAACTTTTAAACTGCCTGAGTAAAGTTAGGAATCATGGATCTAAAGCTCATGAAAGATAATTTTAGAATTGACATAAGGAAATTCTTCTTCCTGACAGAAATAAACCTCCATAGGCAGTAATAAAAATTTAACCCTTGGAATCACCTGGGAAACAACTCCATGCTATACAGGTCTCAATTATTTTTTATTGATTTATTTGCTTTCCCTTTCTTAGCATCAAAATGTACACAACATTCCAAATGATGGTGTGGAAGAGAGCCTATTCTGGGAAAAACGTGAAAGACTTTGCCATGGAGAGGACAGGCTTTGCCTTGAAGATCAAATGGACCAACTGACCCCAGGCAATATGCTTTATATTCCTCAGTCGTCTCATCTCTCCCGATACCGGAGTACCATGATACGTCGTTGGGGCAGATCTCGTGTCTAGACACTGTCTGTCTGAGGACATTTCTAAATTGTTTGGCCAATATTTGAGACGTAGTTGGTATTTCTGGGCCTGCTAACTGCTAGTCAGTAGTTGTTAATTGTTGCACTTATTCCAAGAATAAATAGCCATATCACTGTATCAATAAAATTGTGGCATTAACTTGATTGCTGATGTGTTCAGTTATGTATTCAGAATAGAAATAAATAAGCACATTAACAGAAATTAAATTAAATGACCTGATTTACCTCAATGTACCAGTCAGCAGGTTGGATGGAATTGGCAAAACTTCTGATGTAATTTTTTTGAGGGCTAATCTTAAAGGCCAAAGAATTTTCTAATTTTGTCCTGATGTGGCACTTTGCCTGAAAGCAATATATGTTGTGCATTTGCTGCATGTAATTTTGCAGCCATTTTAATAAATAATGGCAAAATTGTATCTGACTAATGCACAAAATTCTGTTATGTATTGCTGGTGTACAACCCTTCCCAACAGGATCAAAATTTATCCTTCTAAAATCAGACTTAACATTAAATATAACTGCTTTAGTGTACCATACTTAACTTACAGAACAGGTACAGAGGAAGAAGGAACTATAAAAAATAATTGTGGCAATAAAATAAACAATTTTGTGAAAATAAGATTAAAGTAAGATTTGGGAAATTGGGACTGCAAGAGGCAATAAATTTGAATCAAATGTGGTATTTGAAAGAGAAATAGATACTTATTTGGAAAATAAAAAATTAACAATGATATTGGGAAAGGTGGAGAATCCTGCTTTAAATAAAAATGCTAAGGAGGAACATATGTGACCTGCCTAATGGTGTCCTATTGTTCGTAAATTCCTCAATTCATACATGTGCTTCTTAAATTATTAAATGTACTAAATTGCATTAGTACATCAAATACTTATTTTGCACTTTGCAAAAAAGCTTAATGAAACAATCTTAAACCTAGTCCCAGATGCAAAACTCCATATTTACATTATGATCTCTTCCTGCAAGATTTACTTAACTGCCATGAAAAATCAGATATTAAAAACTGGCAAATTAAATCAAAAGTTGTTATTTGGTTCATCTATAAAAATTAAGAAAACAAGAAAGAAGGTAAAAGTAAGGTACAGTTAAGCTTAATGATATCTTCAGGCTGAGCTTGACAGTATCAATGCATCTGAAAATAATGATGCATTTCACTCAACAGTTCAGGAAAGGTTGAGTTATGTGCCATTTTTGTCCGTGGCCCCTTCAGCACCAGCGATCCTTTATATTCAAACCCTTATCACAATTCACTGTCCTTGCACATGAAAACACAAAGCTCTTTCATCCACTAAATGGCATTGCTGGGCTAGCAAAGAAAATTAGGTAGCGGCTGGGGATCACGGGCTGGCTACAGGGGACTACAGTTGAATGAGGACCCTGAAGTCTGGGGTGGGTGGAGCTGGGGTGGGGCAGAAGAACAGGGTAAGGGTAATGGGGAAGCATGGAAAAGGATGACTTTTATCAGAAGTACTTGCATAAACAGGTCTGCTGAATTCTGAAGGTTCGATTTAGGAAAGCAATCTTTTAAATGTATCTAATCTTTAACAGATCCCTCTTGCCTATCCCTAATTAACCTATGCTTTTCTAAATATTTGTTTAAAATATGATTTTTATTGTTATATTTCACCAGGTAGTAAATATATTTTTCCACATTATAAAGCATAGATTATTGTATGACTTGGTTACCAATGACCGACTCAAGGATTTCTGTGCTTTGGAGTTTCGTATCCAAATCCTTACTAAATTCTATCTCTCCTTCTGGAATGTTCAGCAATCAATGGCTCCCTTCCTGACCAATCAAAGCCTACATACCATCTGCAAATGGTAAGTTAGGAATGTGATAAAATACCCAAGGTTGACATGGATGGGTGAACCTGCAGCAACACCTAAGACAATTCAGAACAGAACTATTTATACTATTTAGTCTGCCAGCAGGTTCAGTGTTCACCTCCTCCATCACTGCATTCTGTGACTGGCCTTTAGCAAATTACCAAGTATCTCTCTCTTGCCACTAAATGTGATGAGGGAATACAGCCGCCTTTAAATTCCCTGCAAAATCATTAACCATCCTGACTTGGACACAAAGCAGCATTCTTTCATTATTGAATCAGTATTTGGTAGTTCTATACTTAAAACCACTACAGAAGGATTATTAGCACAAGACGGTAGAGGTTCACAAAAGACCCATCAGCTCCTCCTCATTGCAATTAGAAAAATAATCATGAGCTTACCAGTGATGCCAATGTCCTGAAAATAAAGAAGAAAGGTTGATGATGCTATTGTTGCTTTCTTGATTTTGACTTGTAAGAATCTGAGAACGCATTGTCTATTGTTTACTGATAATAATATCTTCCTTCTGACATTTCCCTCAAGGTACTCTGGGCAATGATGCATATGTCACCATTCCCAGTCAGAAATGATTCAGATGCATAGAAGTTGAGTGCTCTGGTTACTTTCATGGCTGCTGTCAATGTAGTGTGTGTTACGGAGCAAGGTTGAAGGTCATCCTTTTGATGTATCACTGAGTCAATCAGTTGTTTCCTTTCTGAAACAAGGTCTTCTCACACAAAGCTCCTCTGATATTATGTTTGTAAGTGAGCCACTGCCTATTAACCCTCTGAGGTGGATAGTCAATTCTTTATCACATCTTTCTTCAAGGATACCTGACCATGTAACAAAACCAGGCACATAGCAACTATTTCACTCTGTCATTACTGATATTGCTGGGATGTCCCTGAATAAACTCATTTATTTAAAATCATTAAGGAGATTGTATTAACGTTTTATGAATCTCTTTTTAAATAAAAAAACACGTGAAAAGGCAGGTAATAGAGGAATGCAAGACCACGCACAGGCGGAAGGGATTAGTTAGATTCGCATCATGGTGAGCACAGACACTGTGGGCCGAAGGGCCTGTTCCTGTGTTGCTCTGTTCTAGTCAATGTTAATTTGACCATTCTCCAAGGGTCTCATTCCCCTCGGTATCCAGCCACTGATTTGGATGGTCGGCCACAGAGTGGGACCCTCCGAGACACAGACCCCGATCGACGCAATCAGCGCGGTCTCCGAGTTTGCGCGGAAGTTCAGGTTTGCGCGGAGTTTCACGGCGGAGGCGAAAGCGAACAGTCAGCAGGTCCAACGTCAACAGGCAGGGGGCGGAGCTCCTCCCGCGGGAGGAGGCGGGACAAAGGCCGTCACAAGGCAAACTGCTTAGCAACCACTTTACGATTGACGCCGACGAGTCGAAGGAAGGGGCGTTCTGGAAGGTGTTTGGTCAAGTATGATGTAAATCATCTGCAAGTCCCGCCCCCTTTCCCCGTCCGGAGCCGAGCGCCCCTCGATGATTGGTGGCTTTCTGCCCCGCTTAGCTGCGTTGCACGGCGGCCGGTTGCGAAGCCGGGAGTTGGCGAGGGCTGGTGAGTGGCGGCTCTGGGCTGTTGACTTCAGGACACCGGTAGCCCTTGGCTATGTGGTTTGCCGGGTGGGCGAGACGGACTGACCGTCTACTTAGTGGGGATCCTCTCAGCAGCCTGACCCGCCGGGGGCCGGAGCTGCTGCCCTCGGCCCTTCCAGGAGCCATGGGTCGATGATCCCTGGCACTCCTGCAGAAACATCACCCACTCCAAAACACATTGGGGTGTGAAGTAAGGCTGTTTGGGTGGGACGTCGGTGATAACATCACCAGGAAAGGGTGCAGCAAACTGATTGCTGTAATGAAATGAATCCTCTCCCATATCAGTAATCTGCCAGCATCTGTGTTGATCAACTGGCAAGTTATTTCTATTAGTGGATGCCAATTGAATTCCTCTCCAGAGCTGCTATATGTTTTGCTAACTAGTACAGTTGCTTCCGAAAATATATTGGACATTTTAGGAGTGTCGGTGTTTGCAGGAGGTTTCCCTGGGCTGGAGTATGAAATCCATGCCTGTGTCTGTAAATGCAACATTTATTTCTACCGTCCTATCTGCACGTATGCAGAGCAGCAGAGGATTCAGTTTCATGGAACGTGATCTTGTGATGAGTTATTATTCAGGGTTGCTCTATTTTTAAAATTACTTTTGTTAGTGGCAATATTGGCTGATGCAATTACCTAGGTGTATTAAGTGAGAAAGTTTCCATTTGTTAGAAACACTTTTTTTTCTGCTGTGAGTGAGTGTTATGCTCTACTAAATTCATTGACCAATTGAAATGAAAAGCTGTTAACAACAGCTTATTTGAATTATTTACACAAGTAGGGTTTCGGATGTTGTTGAGCCAAAAACTCATTGTATCGATGATAGACTGCTGCATTATTAGGAGCGTTGTCTTTCTGATGATCTTAAACAAAGGCCTGTCAGTGTAAGATAAGAACATAAGAAACAGGAGCAAGAGCAGGCCATTTAAACCCTTGGTCCACCATTCAACAAGATCACGGCAAATTCTCTACCTCAGCACCCTTTTCCTGCCGTGATTACATTTAGTATCTTGTCTTATCCAGAATTCAATCTGTTTTGAATCTAAAGAATGACTGAGCCTCACAGCTCTCTTCATTAGAGAATTCCAAAAAACTGTGTGAAGGAACTTCTTATTTCAGTCCCAAATGGTGTATTTTTTTTGAGAATGTGACTCCTAGTTTCAGACATCTTGGCCAGGGGAGGTGTACTCCCTCCTTTCAAGCACTTTTAAAATTTGCATGTACTGATGTCACCACTCATTCTTCTGAAATTCTAGAGAAGTCTGGCCTGCTTAATGTCTCCTTGCATATCAGACCAGCCATCTCATGAACCTGTCTGGTTAATCTTCAAGCACTCATTTCATGATAAGTGCATTCATTTTTAAATCACCAAAACAGTACCCAATACTGCCAGATGCAGTGGTTTTACTAAGGCCTTATGTAATTGTAGAAATACATCCTTATTGCTTAAAACCTCTTGCAAAAAAAGGACAACATACCATTTGCATTCCTAATTGCCTGCTGTACCTGCACTTTAGCTTTCAATAATTTGCATACAAGGTCACTCATATTTTCCTGTGACTATCAACATCTCCCAACTTAAAATACCCATCATTTCTATTTCTGCTTTTCCAACCAAAGTAGATAACCACACATTTTTCCAGCATCTGAACCCATCTTAGCCTCTTCATCTTCGACACCAACAGGAATAGGTCTCTCTTCCAAAGGTGAACCAATTGATTTGGATCAGAAATACTTAGAAAAGAAGGAAAGTGGTAAACCAGTTTTGTCTCAAGGAGCACCACTGCACAAGAAATCATATCCATCTGGCACTGTGCCAACTTGACCCTGAATGCTAAAGCAAGGAAATCCACCACCATCTGCCTACTTCCCAGGACAACACCCGAGACTCCTTGCGTAATGAAGAGAGCAGTAATAACTTCTCAGTCTACTTAAATCTTGAAAGGAGACATATTATGATTGAGGAACAGGCCACCCGAACATACCACTACAGGTGCTTACGGCTGTAAGAAATGATTGGACTAAGCAGTAATAATTAGCATGAACCTAGGTGCTCATTCAGATTGCCAGAATACACTTTCCATTTTCAAAATAGTAATTTTAAAACAAATTAAATTACTTTGAGTGGGGATTCTCCTCCTACGCATGAGGCAGTTGTATACCAAAACATATGTTGCAGACTCAGGAGTAAATATGCTGTGGCCAATTCGGTTACTATTCCTGCTGACTGTAGAATTAATTTTGAACAATAGATTTGAGAAATAAAATCTTTTGTGTTTGGTAGCAGTAAAGAATATTAGCTGCCTTGCATGAGAAGAAACTTGGGATGCCTTTTTTCCCTCCTCCCTCAACACAAACATGTTTGAACATGTCATGCTATTTAAAATGAATACACTTGTAACTACAAACTTTGTGGGTTAAGATCATCAGCAATTTTTTTCAGTTTTCCAATTTGGCAAGGCTGATAGCATAATGGACAATATCTTTGTTACAACTTGTCTTTGTTCTTGTTTTGCCCAATCAGTACCATCTCTCACATATGAGTTTCTTTACCTGGAATCACATAGTTGGTTCCTGTGGATGCTTAACAGAAGAAAGCTGTTTCTTACATTAATAAATTGTCATCTGTGTGGAAGTATCATTAGGCATTGTCATGGAACCTTTCAGAAATTCTGAATATACAGTCAATATTACAAGACAGAAATGGGTTGGCCCTTCCCTGCACTGTAGGGAGTACAGAACTATTAATGTTTTGTTAGGAGAAATGACAAGGTCAGTCTTGATAGTAATACAGTAGTTGTATGTATTTCTAATTCCTATAGACATAGATTTTCTATGAGTGCTCTGGTTTCCTCACACATTACAAAGATGTGCAGATTGGTAGTTTAGTTGGCCACTGTAAATTGCCCCTCATGTTTCGGTGAGTGGTAGAATCTGGGGAAAGTTGAAGATAATGTGGGGAGAATAAAAAAAGGGATTTATGTAGGGTTAGTGCAAATGGGTGGTTGATGGTTAGTCTCATCTTGGTGGGTTGAAAGGCCTGTGTACAAGCTGTATGTCTACATAAACTAATCTTTGTGATGAGACTGACTTCATGATTTTGATGACCATCTGAATGTTCTCACATTCAACATTTGAGCATTTTAGGTTACAGTGTTTTTACAATATATAGCAATCTCTCTGTCATAATCTTTTCATCTGATCTTTAGATAATTAGGTCAGTGATAAGATGTCTTTTTCTAAATGGGTAAATACAATTTCTAATTTTATTTTATTACAGCAAATCCTTGACAGTGCCCAGAGCAGAGGGAAAAATAAGAAAATGTTGCAGTTGGTAGAGATGGCGTACCTTCTGGTTTATCTATGTACAATATGGAGTATGTTCACTTCTTTCAGGTAAAAAAAAGTTTCTATGCAAAGTTGAGTGTTGTACTTGATCAGCCTTGTCACCAAATTTCTGCTGTTAAAAGTATAAACTTAGAAGCACATTAAAAAAAAATACTTAAAGCTTTTGGATAGTGCAAATTGGCCCAAGTGGACTTTAGAAAGTCTATTGTTGCTTTGTTTGATGCTTTACATTTTATTTAAAAGTGCTGGGCTAGCTCAGTGATTTCTGTGCATGTTCAGGAAAACATGTCACATAAAAGCAGGTAAAGGTATTTTGGAAGAAAGAGAGTGGGGATCCAGAAGGAGTATGGTTCTACAAATTGCTAATCTAATAGTTTATTGAGTAAAGGTACCACCACAAAATAAATCTGAGTTCTAATTTCAATAGACCAGAGCAGTTCAGTATCTTTTCCTGCTCTTTAATAACATAATTGATTGCAGCAATTGGGCCGATCTCTGCCTTTTGGTTTAGAGGAGGAGAAAAGTACTAGAGCTTCTGGTGCTTAAAAAATTTGACCTCTGCTGGAAAGAATACAAAAGGAATGAGTGAGGCCTTTGTAATGTATAGAATCCTAAGGAGGATGTATTAGGTCATTATTTTGCCCAAGAACTGTGGACAATTTTTATTGAAATTTGACATGGACAGAATTTTGGGTTCTTAAGTTAACAAGACCTGTACAATTTGGGCAGAAAAGTAGATTGAGTAAGGGATCTGCCATACTGCTGTTGAATGGTGGACAAGACTCCAGGCACAGTATGACAAACTCTTGCTACTATTCTTTGTTCTTGTATGATTAGCAGAATTGATAAGAATGAGAGAAGGTATTTGTCTTGATTAGTCATTTTTTCCTGGAAATATTTGATTCCTCCTATTGTACCAGCTAATTGCTTCTTGACTCCAGTACCCAAATTAAAGATCTAAGAGATAGAAGTAGAGTGAGCCATTTGGCTCCTCAAACCTGCTCCACCATTTGATGAGATCATGGTTGATGCCACATTCCTATAATAATCTAAAAAGATATTGATCTGTCTCTTGAATATACTCAGTGACTGTGCCATCAGACCTACAGCAGAACTGACTAGCTTGATGCAAATAGAGAACGCACATTATTATGTATATTGTTTATGTTCTTCCTTTCTAACTGCCCTCATTTCATATCTTTCCCTTCGTTCATGTTCTCTGTATCTGACTGTCCTCATTAACCCTTTTAACTGGATGAATTCATCTAGGTCTTATCGCCATGGCAACTTTGGCCTCACCTTATCAGAGCTATTGCTTTTGTCCTTCCTGTCCCTTCCCCAGACTCTCTGCAACTTAAAACTAATTTATTTTCTTTCTTTTCCAGTTCTGATAAAGGTTCTAAAATCTGCAACGTCAACTGTATTTCTCTGTCCACAGATACTGTCTGACCTGCCAAGTTTATCGAGTATTTTCTGTTTTTATTTCTGATTTCCAGCATCTACAGTGTTTTTGATTTTTACTTTGTATGTTTCATTGTTCTTGCTATCCATTATGAGAGGAAGCATTAATTATAATTATTGATATGGTGGACAGTCTAACCCCAAAGGGACTGTAAACACATAGATTAGTTTGTCTTAGAATCTTCAAGGTTAAAGCGCTATAAAAGACCTCAATATTTGCTTTCAAGAAAGACTACATCACCAAATAAAAAAGGGGAATAGTACATTCAGATACAATTCATCAACATTGTTTCCCATTTACGGAATGCAGTCCAATAAATACCCTGTGGTAAGATATTGAGGGAAGATTTTAAAGTTATAACTAATATGGGTGACTAATACAGAAGTGTGAAAACAATTTAAAAAATGTCAGATGCTGGAAATCTGAAATAAGAACGATGTGCTGGAAATAGTCATTAGGTCAAGAAAAATCTGTGGAAAGAGGAACAGAGTTAATGTTTCAGAGTTTTGTAATTAGTTATCATGCTGTTTACCAAAATTCTTTTACTGTACGTAATCCAGTGTGGTGGAAGAAAGTGCAATTTAGTTTAAAAATGCCTGCAGCATTTCCAGCTTTGTTCATTCAATTCAAAAAGGAGCTAATTTTGATGATTTTTGATTTCTAATGAATTTTAAAAGTTAAATGTGTAACATAGCAGTTTGCTTGCAAGTGATGGTTAAATTTTGTTCTATTTACTATCTGGATTCTTTCAGGATATGTGAAGCCATGCCACTGCAGTCACAAAAGAATACAAGTAAGTAATAGTAAAGTGACAAGTTGTATCAAAACTTTACATTTTATGAAATATAATTAAAAATATACAGTAATTTAAAATATAGAAACATAGGTACCATGGAAAACAAATCTGGATTGATAGAATTTAACTTACCACAGCCATTCTGGAAGGCATAGAGTACAAAAGCAGGAAAGTCCTCTTGAACTTGTGCAAAATATTGACTAGGCCACAACAGTAGTATTGTGTCTAATTCTGACCACCACATTTGAAAGATGCGCAGGTCCTTGAGTGGTTGCTGAAAAGTTTTGTTTGAAAGGTTCCCTGGACAAATTCGAATGGAGGAGGCAGGTTTATTCTTCATGGAGTAAAAAAGATTGAGAGGAATTGATAGAGTTGTGCAAGATCTTGGGTGGTTTAAATAGAGTAGATAGAGGGAAGTTCACAGTACACATGGTTCAAGGACCAGAGGGCACATTTAAAATTGTGGGCAACAGCTACCAGGGTGAGTCCCAGGGAGTTGTGTTTACCGAGTCACCGGACACAATTCAGTAAGGACAATCGCGGAACGTGTCGCTAAAGTGGAGAGAATTTGTCTGGCGTTTCATCTCAGGTTGAAGCAGAACCGTCTTGTTATTAAGTGGAAACATAATAGTGTCAAAAACAATCTGTCCAGAGCATCGTGAGGGGATGGAAAAGCTACTGAAAGGTGAGATTGCGAGTGGAAGGTTCTCTTCAATAACGGGGCAGTCTTTGTTCGGTTAGAGATGAAACGCCAGTTGAAATTCTGTTGTGAAATACATTGGAATCCAAACTGAAGTCGGGGATGGGCTTAAAAGCAGAGCACAGAACAATTTCTACTTGGTTTTAATGACAGGACTAGATTTCTGGATTGTGCTGTTAGCCACTTTGCTTGTTACTCAGTGAAGTTATCAACTGTAGTTCTGATATCTCCAGTGTTGTTTCGCAACAGCACTGCCATATATGTGCGTTCACGCACAGCATGCCAGTGGCCATGGTCACATACAGAAGGTGCGACGGTGTCCTTGGAAACTGCTGTAACATTGGCGCCGGGCTCCGCACTAAAACACGAGGAACTAACGAGCCACTCGGGTCCGATGAACTACTTCTTGTTTCGGACGTTTGTTGCTGTCCTACAGATATGAGCTACCCCCCCCCCCCTCTCTCTCTCTCTCCCCCTCTCTCTTTCTCTCTCTCTCTCTCACACACACACACACACACACACACACACATTACTGAATGCTGCCTAATTCAGTGAGCTGCTGCTTTAACTCTCACTGCGACCGGTTAACTAGTAGAATCTCCATGGATTTAATGGCTTAATCCAAGCGGAGATCGCTAGCAGGCGCTATATTTCTCTCATTTGAACGTCAAACCATGACGCCGTTTGCCAGGGAAGCGGCGAATGTTGTCTCCAATAGTTCTCCTCCAACACTGCCCAAAGCCTTTCCTAACTCTCTGCCTTGGCCACAGACGGTAATTGCAGCCGACAGTAGCTGTTCCCACCATTTGCTTCTTGCATCAAGAAAGATCCAACAATAGCCTCCCTCGCAGACTCAATAAATTACGTAAATTATTTCAGGGGTTTCATTCTACGGTTCATTTTATCTAACGATCCATTTCCTCTGTTGGTCACATTTTATAGGAAGACCATCCTGGCAGCACTGAACTTTGTGGACTGAACCTGTGCAGTCCTTGCGTCCTCTGCTTTAGATGGAGCTCCAACGCAGCATAACATAGAGAGAGGTCAGGCTTCCTAATTTAGTTTGGTGCGATTGGAAGGAACTAGCGCATGGCGCAAGGTCCGCCCTTCTGGGGAAAGCCAGAAACTGTCACATCCAGCTGGTTGTGGGACAGTACTTCCAGACGTCTGCTTATGACACCCTCTTTTATCACATTTGTAACCAAGAAAATGAAACCATTCCACACCTATCGTCCACTAGGTGGAGTCTATGTGCTAATCTGCAAGACATTATAATAATAATGAACCCCAGCTTCGCATGACTTACTGAGTATCTGTTGTGGAGCTGAATTGTTCATTCCCCAACCTTCATGGTCCAACATCTGCTGAGGGTTGATTTCGACTTGCATGGAACTGGGGGGGTGTTGGAGTTGGGCACGACACCCTTGGACAAGAGGAGGAAAAGTAAAACGGGCCCCCCAAGTCATTACCAACCAGCTGACGTGACGTCTATTCCATTTCTCTTGAGTTTCTAATGTCTCCATTGTCCCCAGTGTCC
>JAUZTB010000118.1:69000168-69011921 GCA_034780895.1 Rhynchobatus australiae | reverse complement strand
TCATAAGCAGTACAGCTGGCTAATAAGGCCATTTTTGGATGGAAAGAATTGAAAAGCAGAGCCATTTATGTTAAATGCTTATCCAAGCCAAAATCTAAGTAACGTGTACAATCTAGTCACCAAATTGTAAAAGCATATTGAGACACTGGAAAAGATACAAAATGGTTTGCTTAGATGTTACCAAAAAAGCAAGGTTATCCTATCCAGAAAAGATGTACACATTGGTCTCTTACCGACCTAGAGGAACTTGAGAGATTATTAGAGAGTTCGATAAAGTAGATAGAGAAAATATTTACACTTGTAGCAAACAGAAAAATTAGAGTCATCAGGGCAAGATGTTCATGAGTAACTGCTTTAACCAATAGCAAAAGTGGGATTGGGGCAGGCGGGGTGGTGGCTGGTTCCTTCCTAAGGAGTGGTAGAGAGGAATGGTATTGTTGCTTTTAAGTGAAAACGAAGCAAGAGGGAGAGTAGAATAGGAGGTTACATTGGTAAGAGTTAGAAAAGAATGACAGTAGGACGTACAAGTGGAGGATAAGCATTGCAAGAATAGTGTGCTGAATGGCTGCATATTCTATGTAATTCTATACTGATTTGATTTCAGGCCACATGGCCAGTGCTATTATATTCAAGTGAAGCACCAGCTCCACAAACATCCAGTACAATCCTGACTTTAGCATGTTCCGGCTCCTGAACAACTTGCAGACACATTTCTATCGTTTCAGGATAAAAATATTGAACACAATTGCAAGCTTATCCCAACACAAAAGATGGGGACTGTAAACATCATCATTTGCACACGACTCCTCCTCCCACCAGCCAAGAGCAATGGGCCAAATTCTTCACTCTCCTGTTCCCAACTACAAACTCAAGGCATGTCCTCCCTCTCACTGCATGCAGAGGCACCTGTTCCTCTCCTCCTCAATGTTTCTTCCCTCACCCAGTCATCTGGCCCAGGACACATACTCCGGTTCCTACCTTCCTCAACAATCACNNNACATGTAGCATACTGAAGCACACACCCCATTCTTTATTGGCCTCTCAACACAAAGCAGAGACTCTGATCCCTCCCTTTCTCCCCCACAATTCCAACCACAGCTCAGGCCCAATGGGGCTGAGGGTCATTATCCAACAAAACCCCAAGCCTACACGAGAATATAACCACTAGGTCACACATCGTTGTCCCAAAAAAATGTGTGACTCCTGTTCAATTACAAACTGGCATCCAACTGAAGTTTTCTGGGACTGGGGGTTGTACCCTCTGCAATGCCCATCTCCTGGGTGCATTAGCATTTGTAGCTCACTATATTTGTAGGACATGGCAGGCTGTTTGCACATTGCAAAGTTTTCTAAATTACATTTCGAATGGACTTAAATGATAAGAATGCATTAGGACAATGGAGGTCATGAAAAGTTTCAATACAGATGTGTTCTCTTTAATTTAAAATGGTACATGCATAAACTCTCAATTATAGAATAGCTCATAAAAGTGCCTCTGTAAAAATGTTAAAAGCAAATGTTTTATTGGGTTCAAATAAATATACAAGTTTCAGTAACAAAATCATTTTCTTTATATAGGGAAATTAAAGCCCTTAGAGACTAGTCACTTTACTGTCATGCATTCAAAAAGGTGTTCTATTGCCCAAGTGCATAGAAGAAAAAACCTAGAAGAGCTGGCAGTTCAAGAACCAACTGTCAGCCCATATAGAAACACCATTGCAAGTATGGACATACTGAAGAAACCCTTTCAATGAATGCATATGGATTTTTGTGAAAAAGGGACATGTCCATTTCCTAGTCCTAATTGCTAGGCTATCCAAGAGGTTGGAAGATTTTTTAAAAATTTTATTCACAGCATGGTAACAGGCCCTTCCGGCCCAACGAGTCCACACCACCCATTTTAAACCCCCAAATTAACCTACCCTTACGTCTTTGGAATGTGGGAGGAAACCCACGCAGACACGGGAGAATGTACAAACTCCTTACAGGCAGCGGCGGGAATCGAACCCGGGTCGCCTGGGAATTACTGCCACCATGAGCATACGTTAGGTGAGCCAACAACAATTTCTGAGTGTCATGATCTACCAGAAAGAATGGTCTCTGACAATGGACCACTGATTTGCTTGCAGCAGTTTAATGACTTTGAGAGAATGATATCAAGCATACCTTAATATATCTCATGTTCCTTCACCACATAATAATGTTTAGCAAATGTTCTGTAACAATGTAGAACTACTCTACATGAAACATGCCTGCAAAAAACTTTTCATGAAAAGACAATGAGAACAATCTCGGTGGAACTGCTACAGAAGCAAATGTGTCTGAAATACTATTTCAAGTCAGGTCACAAAGAGAAGATTTCTGTTCAACATTTTGAATCCTCCCAATAAAGTGCCTGCAGGTGAATAGGAAATTAGAACCATTGTTCCTCTTTGCATTTCCAAATGGTATCTTGTTCAGACTGCAGCAAGATCAGGAATCTACATGTGGATCATATTATGCCATCAAGAGCTGTACATGAATATCAAAGTGCCGTTGCACTTAGATTACAAGTCATATTGTGTTCCACTATCTGTGAGGGTTTCCTTGACACCACAGAATCAGAGTGTTCAGTGACAACAGCTGATTCATTTGCAAGGCAAAAACCCTGCAGCGACATTCATTCAAACTTCAGAAAACAAGTGTCTCAAATAAATAAGCTTGCTGACCATGGTCATTCAGATAAGTTTGGAAGTGATCATTTCTTTTGAAGGCACAGAGTGGAGGAAGAGAATAGATCTGTGAGAAGATCCACCAGGTTTTGCAAAAGCTAATGACAGGAATGTTGCAATGTTTGCTAATTGTAGAAGCATTTATTTTTTATTGCTTCAAAGTGTTTTGTACAAAAAATAAATAATTTCTAAAAATGGATGTCAAAAAATATATTTTTCTATATATGGGTATACCACACTCTTATTAGATGAGAAAGTCATGGGTTACCCCTATTTTATCAAAGTAATTGGAATAGGCTGTATAGCTTGGATGAATAGCTGCAAGATGTACAAAGCTTAGGTGTTAAGTGTTCAGCCTTGATAATAAACCATGTTTCGCTATTGATTTCATACAATTGTGTTATCACCACATACAGAAGACATTACAGCGAGCTCAAATCTTAGGTCAGATATGTGATCTTTGCTCAATTCCTCAAAAGAGAATAGTCACATTACAGGACAATTGGTGGTGACAACAGGGGCTGAATTTGCAAAATCTAAACCTCCACGTCAACTTTTGTGAAAGTGCAATATAGCAAGGTTAATGTTGCCTTGGAGAAGAGAAAAAATGGAAGCAAGAGGAAATACAAACTAAATTAGAAGGCGACACAAACTCCAAGGATTTGAGTGATCATTAGCATTATGAATACAAATTATAAATTCACACTAATCAGTCAATAGTTAATATCGTATAGTGCCAATCATATAGCCAAGTATAATTTTGCATTGGTGTTGTCTCTACCAATAGCTATTACCTTGACACACCTTCAATAAACATTCCAAATAATCTTACTTCTTAAACAAAAGATGGTTTTAGTCTAACAAGACTTGTATAACAGAAATTTCATTTGTCATAAGTTAAGATTGGATGATTATCTTGCAACCATGTACAAAGGTTTTGTTTTTTCTCATTGAGGAAGTTCTTTTTAAACATTTGAACAACTGTTCATAATTCAGTGATTATAGATAAAGATTTAGATTTAGTCAAGTGAATGATGTTTTCATTGCATATTAAAGACAGTCCTTGAGAATTATAGGTAAAGCAAGAACACTGCACAGAATCTCTCAAAATAATTTGGCAGAGTATTATTTCACCAGTTAGTGGTATCACTTTAAGGGATACACAATCAACATTATCTTAATGGCAACAATCAGCAATTTTTTTTACTTGAAATATAATTTCAAGTTATAATAAATTATAATTATAAAATTGTAATTTCAAGTTATAATAGCAAGTCATTTTGAAGCATGTCAAGAAATGACTTAGCTAGATTAGTTCTTCAGAAATGCATATAATAATACTCATGGCTTCCTGATCATTGCCTAATGTAAAGCAGAATTAAAAGTAGCATTGAAATAAAAGCCAAAAGAGCCAGCTGGTTGATCATTGTGCATCTTTAAATCTTGGATTCAGAATTCGAACAACAGTCTTCAGAAAACATCTTGTTTACTAAACAAATTGGGTCAGACTGCTCTGCTGTTTGTTTTATACAGAAATGGTGGTTTCTTGCTTTGCACATTAATCCATTGTAGATATCAGTGCCACATATGGGAGCATGGAAGTTCAGATGCAGACATACAATGTCTTGCTTACCTCTAGACTTAATAATGTATTGATGGCATCCAGAATGTATTGAATTGATGGGCCAGATATACTTTGCATCTGATCTTCTGGCTTTACAGCAGCCATACCTCATGCATCAAGCAGACTCCCATTCATATGAATAATGTCACCAACATTCCCAAAAATGTAAGTGAAGATGAGCAATTTTTCTTTCAGTTATTCATGTTTTAATTAATTTTCATGCATTAAATTTCTTATACAATTGTATATGATTTCTAATGAAATGTTTTAATTATTTCCTTACTATGACCTTTTCTAAATGTCTCTAGTTACCAAGGGTTGATTTCTCAAACTAGTGACCTCTGTACATGAACCTGCAGAAAATGCCACATGAACACGGACTTCAGGGTCAGTCCACCCAGATCGTTGTGGCTCTGGGGAATGGAGGGTGGGGAGAGAAGGCTTGTGGATTCCCGTTTCCACCCACCAGAAGATGCCTGCAGCTTCGCAGAGACAAGCAAATCCATCCTCATCCATCTCGCCAGTCTTTCAAATTCGTATGTATGTGGTGGTCCACAAGTCAGGTGTTTGTAACCTAGGGAGGACCTGTATATATGATACACCTATGTAAGTATGGAGCTCCAATCAAGGTTAAATTAGTAACTTCAATAGGGAAATGTCTCAGCTTGTGTTGTTTGGAATAGGGAAGACAACATATATAGATGTAGTATTAAGACACATGTATGAGCCCATGAGCTGCCGATGTGACATGGTTCTCCATGGAGCAGGCAGTCCTAAAAGAATTGTGTTTAAAAGGTACTGTGTGCCTACTTACATTGCTTCTGATAGCTGAACCACAGTTAGAATGTTTATAAAATTTTGACTTTACTACTGCAATCCCATTAAAAAGGGCACATTTCTGAGGAAATTGGAATGCCACCACATGAGAAACTGCAACATTGCTACGTCCTTAAGGAAGTGGTGACATTAATTACATGTGTCTACTCTAAATTTGTCTGTTGGTTGATGAAAAAGGATAAATTATCTCCCACTGTGGAATTAACATCCTGCTGATTCCATATTTTTGTGCAAGGTACAGAGACTACCAAAGACAAATTTGTAAGTTCACTGTTATACCATTAGTCTGATAAACAAAAATTATTATCTGGGATATGCTGAGCTCTTCGAAGAATGCCAATATTTAGATAGTCAATTGATATGTTGTTCTAACTGTATCACCTTGACATGCAGTGATGCTAAATCTACAAGGAATTTGGCTGTTAGTGGACATGCGGCACACCAGCTCCACCATTCATTAAAATCTTGGGTGCTCTCTTATCTCAGCACTACATTCGTGTCCTGAATACATAAACTTTTGAATGTTAAGGAAATTGAAGTACGCTGATTTTCTCTGACTAAAAAAAAATGCAAAGTTCTAAAGGACATTACATAATTGTAATGTCCCAAAGCACTTAACAACTGATTTTGAATGGAGTTATTGCTGCAACATAGGAAACCAATAACAGATGATCTGTTTTACGCAGAGAGTGGTAGGTGTTGGATCGTGCTGCTAGGGGATGTGGTAGAAGCAGAAACAATAGCAATGCTTAAGAGGCATTTAGACAGACAGGAATAGGTAGGAAACAGAGGGATATGGGCTATGTGAAGGCAGATGGGATTAGTTTAATTTGGCATCATGTTCAGGACTGACGTGGTGGGCCGAAGGGCCTGTTCCTGTGTTCTACTTTGTCTATCTTTCTAATCAAAAAATGATATCTCAAACAGTCAGATATCCCTACAGTACTGCACTGGATGATCAGCCTGGATTTTGTGCTCAAGTGTCCGTAGTTGGACAAAATATGCTGATTAAAGAAAGCAATCAATGAATCTCGGTATTATGGCAAGTTACATTTTTTTTCTTTTTTCAGCCAGCAAAGTGCACAGAAGGTTTTCAGATGCACATGGGGCAAATCTAATATTCCACACAATGTCTAATTTAGAGCACTACACATTTAGTCAGTTATATACTCGATAAAATAGTATGATTTCCTCACACCATACATTCTTACACTTCCTCTTTCAACCATTTTCTGTCCATATTCAAAACTGTCTACTGACGCAGATACATTTCTATAGGCAATGTATGCCTTCCACTTTCTTTCCTGGGGCTATAAACCAATGGGTGCCTAGACTGTCTAGTGTTAACCGTCTAGGCATTAATCACTTTGAGTGATTGTGGAGAGAGGGAGATGCTGACAATGAAAGGGTGAGAAAGGAAACATGACAAGTGCTGAAACAATGAGGGTCAATTACTGCATAAAAGACTATTAAGCAATTAAAATCTTGTTATCTTTAAATCTTTAAACAAATAGATGCAAATAATCTTTTGTAAAGGTTAGAAACAATTAACAATTCTCACACTCTCTAACTGTAACCAGGACAACCAAAGAAGCCTTGTGCTGGAGTATAAAATGGCATTGGAAATCTGACTTGTACAATGCATGCTTCAACAGCCCTAGTTCCACAAGTTCTCTGGGATGGACATGTGGTTTTGTGAAGCTGTCATTAATAATTTTTGTTTTGCATACTGAGGTATAACAGCAATGAGTGTTGCTGGAAGAAAATTTCATTCTTATAACTATACATGTTGTAATATGTTGACAGAAATCTTGAAGTCAGTGCAGAATCCAACATTTCAACATATCTTTGATAATCAAAGACAGAAAAGATGTTAGCTTTCGAATGAAAGAATCCACATCAATAAGAATGAAATTACTAAGTGTACTTAACAAGTTTTACAGTGTTGAGCTTCTGACCACGTATCTGTGCTCTTTCCAAAACTGCATTTTTGCAATTGTACCTTTAATAAGACTGCATATTTTTACCTTTGTAAGATCAGCCGACTCTGTTCTATTGACTGTGGAAACATTTATTCACAATTGTTACTTCTAGACTTAACTATTCCAAGGCAGTTTTAGCCAGTCTCAATCAGCAAGTTAGATATATCTAAAGTACTACTTCCCAGGTTTTAGCTCATACCAAGTCCTCCTCACTGATCATTTACAATGGCTCAGAGTTAGGCATTACTTATCCATTATTTTCAAAATCCTTTGCTTCTGCATCCTCAGATAATAATCTCCTTCTGTTCCACCATTCTGGTTTTCTGAGACTCCTTCATGTTAATTGTTCTAACAAAGACAGCAGACTCTAGCTCTAAAAGGCCTTAAACTCTGCAATTCCCTCTCTAAACCCTTCTCCACCAATTCATTACAACCTGCAACCCCCTTGTAAAAATCAATAACTCTCAATTTCTTCAATCTTATAGTCTATCCTATACAGCTTTTGGCCTCTTTATAAGCTTTAAATTAAGATTAATGTATGAATTATTTCTACAAACATCTAAAAGATGCACTTTACAAATCACTAAATTTTTTGAAGTGATTATGATTTAGATGGGGATATAATGAGGAATTTGGGGAAATTAAATGGTAATTTACTATTATTCATCTTAACTTTCTTTAAAATCAAACAAAAGAAATGAAGGATATATCTTGGGCATATGCCATACACAAATGTGTACAGTCCTTTGTTTGTTCCAAGTCCTTTACAAATATAGATTTACAGAAGTCATGATTTTTAAAAAAATAAATATTAAATAAATGGCACACTTTTCATCCATCTCCTGCTTTGTTATAATTTCAGTGTGCTGCTATTTCCATCATAACTATTAGTCACACTTGGAAAATTAGACAGTCTACAAAAATAGATTGTACACGTAACTATTATTGTACCCACTTCCCACTATCCCAATTTTAGGGTTCACTGCTTCTCTGCCAAGCTCCGTCTCACAGCTTAGTTTCTCTAGTTAACATTACTGGTAACTTTTAATTAAAATGTACTCCTTTGATCAATAATATGTACAAGGTAAAAGTAATTTGATCTAAATTTTATTTGACATGTATTCAAACATGCACATTCCTCACCAGCTCAAGTCCTAGGCCACTAACTGCTCCCTTTACTCATCCATTCTTTCATGCCTTACTTTATCTTTTACATTTTCTTGGCCTTGTTGATATTGAAAATTTACTTTGTAGGTCTGTTTGTAAGTCAAAAGATATTAGAACAAGACTACTTTCAAGTTTGCTGTATTAACCAAGCTAACTTGTAGGTTGTATCACTTGAGACAAAATCTTAAGGGACGTGCAAAGAATATCTATTCACATGCTTACATTTTCACTCTTAGATCCTGTGCCAATAAAAGCATTCAACATAGCCAGGTACTATTCCAAGGAATACAGGCATTATCCCTCTGCATTATGATCTTTTAGGAACTGAGTTTGTCTTGGGGAAAGAAACTCCACATAAAATCCCCATGAACAAAAGATTTCTTAGCTGTCCTAGGGACTCTCGCCTATCTGGCGTGGACAACACTTTTGGAAATTGGACAAAGCTCACTCATGTTGCCTCGCAGGTGCGCACATTGACTGGAATAGTACTATTTTGTTCCCTCCTCAGTATGACCAAGAACTCATCATGAACAGGATATTAAGCCAATCACAGTAGAAAACTCTAGGAATAAATCAGCAGGTTGGGCCAAGAGAGAAAAACAGAATAAAAGTGTGACAGACTGGGAGAAAAAAAAAACAAGGACAGGGAGAGGGAGAAAATGGAAATAAAGAAAAAATGGAAGGCATGTGATTGAGTGTGAGAAGGATGCTACTGCAAGGCAAAAGGGGATTCTAATAGGCATTTCCAACATTATGTTTTTAGTTTAGGTTTCCAGCAACTCAATTCTTTTTTTTGGTAGCACTTGTCACCTGGAGTTAGGTAGCAGAAACCTCCACAATAGAGACTTGAAAACATAATGAAGGCACTTGTGGTATTTATTGGCACTTTAGTGCAGTATCGAGGAAGTGCTGCACTGTTGAAGTTGCTGTCTTTTGAAAGAGATGCTGGGTGCAAATCCTGACTGTCCTCCAACATGGATGTAAAAGATTCCAAGGCCCAGTTCAAAGATGGTAAAGGGAGTATTCCAATATTTCAGGCATCTTGCAGGTAGAGGCACTTGNNNNATTATCATTTGGTTATTAATTTCCTTACCATACAGAACTACGCAAAGAAACATCAGAAGTTTCTTTTAGAAATATGCTGCAGTGTGCAGAATTACTTGAATGTTGTTCCACAACCCAAATGCATTGAAATTATATCACATTTAAAAAAAACTTTAAAAAGAGCAAGATAACATGCAACAGTAACTTTATAGGACTGCAGCAAGGCATTTTTATTATACTTACTCCAACCATTTAGATAGCACCAAATTGAATGTTTTACTGACATGTAAAAATTTGATTAACATGTTTGCCACTAAACACAAAACTAACAATTTGCAATGTAAACACCACACAAGACTTCCTGCATACCTTTTCACATCATAAACATCTAACACCAAACCACACTATAATAACTGAACTTCCTTTCAATTTTAATTTTGTGCAAAACAGCACAATGAAACTACTGATGAGATTTCTGCTGTGTTACACAAGTCTGCCTCTATACAAAGGAATTGCATTTATCTAGTTCCCCTGATGAATAGCAAATCAAGAGAAACAAGTTTGTGGATGTGTGCACCATGTTTAGCAGGGCAATCAATATTAAGAAAACAATTGTCACTCTCAAGGGTACCAACATCCAATTGAAAACCTATGCCAGCTCTGAATAACATGGATTCAATTAGCTATCACATTGTTGCACACTGAACTGCTGAGTTCAAGTATGAATCAAAGCTTCAGGTCGCTTGCCATTTTTACTTGCCTGCCCACTTCATTCAATTAGACACTTTCCAGCTTTCTGGACTTGCACCAAAGTTCACTAATTTTAGAGGAGACAGAGGAGACACAGGAGACTGCAGATGCTGGAATCTGAAACAAGAAACAGTGTGCTGGAGGAACTCAGCAGGTCAAGCAGCACCCGTGGGAGGAAAGGAATTGATGTTTTGGGACAAAACCCTGAATCAGGACTGAGAGTGGAGAGGCGAGATGGCCAGTGTAAAGAGAAGGGGAGTGGAGAGAAAGAATTCTGAGGCGATCAAAATGTCGACAAATTCTTTCCACCCACAGATGCTGCATGACCCAGAGTTCCTCCAGATGTTGGTGGTTTCTCGTTAATTCCAGATTATGTCAAATGTTTCCATTTTTCCAGCTACAATTTTTGGTATTTATTGTACTATTTATCACTTACACCTCTTCTAGACCATTCCATGTTGTCTTTCACCATCAGCCCTTTGCTGTTCTATCACTCCAGCCTTTTACAGAACTTCTCATTCCTTTCCTCCTTTCTTTTGCAGATCCAGTACTTTTGTTTTGTAAAAAGACATATTACAAACTTTCTTTTCCAATCTGATGATAACTCAATAACCAGAAATGCTACTGTTTCTGTCTACCCAGATACACTTAGTGTTTTCAGTGTGTTCTGTCTTTATAGGCCTTAGAAATTCTTTGGTGTCAGGCAAAGCACATTAAACAATTTGTGCACAGAGAGTCAACATGTTTTGTCCAAAAGTCCCCTGCAACATGCATGTTTATTATGCTCAGGGGCTTTTCCTCTGTCTGCACTGCAATTGGGATGGCGGAACTAGAGAGAATCCCAGGGATTGGAAAGATGGGGGCTGGGGAGGATGGGTACAGGGAGAAAAACAAAGAAAAATTGGGACTCCTCAACATCGGGTCAGGAAGGAGTTTTGAGTGAGAGTGGATCAGCTGTGGGAGAAGAGTGACGGTGGGTGGAATTATAATTGCTACTGAAGGGAGTAGGCGTGACACTGGGTGAAGACTGGGATCATGATCAGCCTGTTGAGTGTGGGAGGGGAGGAGAAGGAGGCACTGCATCAGTATTGATCTGTAATGATGGTGGAGGGACAAGTGCAGGAAATCTCTAGCATTGTGCAAAATTTAAACTTAAAAAAGGCATCTACCTGCACACTGTACCCATGATGAACTACATGGGCTGGAGCCTATTCACACAGACTTCCTTTTTGTATTGGTGAAGTAGACATTGCATTTGTTGTTAAGGCCCATTTCTGCAGGAGTGCGTCTGTAGGTCAAACTCCCGTGAACAAATCTCACAAAGTGCCACACACAAGTGCCCTGCATATCACTGTGCAAGGAGTGGCCGCTTTATGCACTTGTGTATCATACAGCCTGAATTCATGGAAGCAGAACAGCAAACTTCAAGACTGACGCAGTAAGTCCCACTGTTTTCCTGTTAAATTCTTCTGAGTTCTGCACGCTAACAGAATTTCCAGGCCTAAAAGTCTAACTGAAATAATGACAGAAACCAGATTCGTCATGCTAGAGACTGTGCATGCTGGAATCTAGAGCAACAAACAATCTGCTGGAGGAACTCAGCATGTCGAGCAACCGTCTTTTGGGGGTGGGGGGGGG
>JAUZTB010000118.1:67361501-67373173 GCA_034780895.1 Rhynchobatus australiae | reverse complement strand
GACTGTGACTGAACTTAAGCAGTCTTGATTTCTTTCCAGTGGACATAGACTCAGAACAATATTTACTCAGCAAAATTGATTTCAACAGCAATTAGTCAGAAATTCTTTATTTAACATCTGCTAATTGTTTGGAATGATCTGCTCGATGACTAGTTGAGGCAAAATCAATTAGAAGTAGAATGTTAAAAGGGGATTGTTATGGGAATCAGGGGGGTAGCTTTGAAAGACTAAATGTCTTTTTTTCATCCTTGGCTCACTTATTTTCTTATGTAAATTACTACTCTCACTCATTCAGGCTATGGAGATCATTGGTTTGGGAAACAGGAAACTGCATGTTGAATAGTGACCTTGGAACTCACTGTTTAAAACAAATGGGGAAGTTATATTCTGCGGAAGTCAAAAATCTCCAGATGCTGGAAATTTGAAATAAAAGTGGAAAATGCTGATGAATGATCTTCAAACTAAAGCATTGACTCTGTTTCTCTTTCTGCAGAGGCTGTCTGGCCTGCATTTTCTGTTTTTATTTCAATTATGTTCTGTAATAGCTCTTACCTACCTAACCTATAGATCCTTGACATCAGTTCTTGGGACAAAATGGAAAAGCTCAGCATTCCTCAGTGATGACAACCTTCATCTGAATGAGCATAAAAATAGACCCACCAGTCAATCTTTAAATGTTTAAATGATAGCTCCCTTAATTACATGGAGTAAGCCATAACTTTGCTGACATCCTCACAAACAAAACATTAAGAACTCTTATTTATATCTGTGCTTTGCTTTATAATTTACTGTAAGAAATCAAGGTATTGAATGTGGACGTGCTGCTACACAGGAACAGTTCCATGGTTAATGGTCACTTACTCAAGTTCCCATAATACTTAAGTGAGTCTTGAGAATGAATGGTGGCAGTTATTTGATGTTGTGAGACATCACAGCTGTCTTCATTACCGCATCACTGTAGCCAATGCAGCTGGGGACTACTTACTTTTGGGAGAGAGTAATGATTCCTTTCTCTAACTTGGGGTTCTGCAGATTACAGAAACATTCCTCGTCCAAACCCATACTAGGATTTACTCATGTGACAAAAGCTACAGATTGACATTGGGTTCACCTTTCTCTAGGCTGAGTGCATAATCAATAAATGCACTCATATTTTATATGAAAATACTGAAAATCTCATTCTTAAGTTAGTGTACATTTTATCCTGCAGCTATGGCAGTAAAACAATTGATTTTATTATTAATTATGCAAAAGTTCCCTGAGCTTTTCTCCTGTTGTATGTATGATCACATCCGAACTGTAACCATAGGAGCTCTGAGTCTGTCTAAGTCTGCCTTGCAGACTTTTTCTTCATATTGGTCTATTCACAAAGTGGTAGATTGAAGGCGATTTGGCTACACATTTGTGAATTCCTCCCTTCCTGGCGCAACTTAGGACATAATAAGTGGACACAATTCAATGCTCAAATCTCTTCCCATAAATCCAATAAATCATACCTAATCTGTTCCTCAGCTCCATTCACTTGCCTCTGCTCCATGGCACTTGTTCCCTACTTTTCTCCCCACAATGTTTCTGGCATTCACAGCTCTTCTGGGGAAACAATTCCAGGTTTCTTCTTCCCTGTGTGTGGCAACAGTGCTTTCTGTTATAGCTCTTGCATCAGATCCCCTCTCTCTCCAATATATCCTCCAGTGATGTGACATCCAAAATTGAATGCACTTATCTGGAAAGCCAAGGCTCTGTTTAATGAAACATAATTCCATCCCAACCTGCCACATCCACCTGTATTCCAAACCCCTTGATATAAAGGTCAATATTCTATAAGCTATATAATTACTTTTTGTAAATGACAGTGCACTGTTGGGATAGTTGTCGAGGCAGTTTAAACTATAATGTTCAGAAGGGAGCTGGATAAGCATCTGAAAGGGAATAATTTACAGGGTTATGGGACGAGGGCAAGGAATTGGAGCTAGCTGGATTTATTTCACATAGATCCAGCACAAACTCAACAGGGCATATGACCTCCATCCATTTTTTGATATTTCTGTTGGGGTCCCAATTTGCTGTTGGTGTTAAACAAAACAATGTTTTAGTGCCTTATAAATAGATACAATCCACCTTCTAGGCATATATCATCAAGTATCAGAGATCATGGGTTAATATTTCAGCATTGCCTTGTACTGGAACTAAGCCATAAATGTGGAGAGTGTCATCAGTTCTTAATCTGGTTGCTAGGTGAAATTTCCCATGGAAACAGAAAATTATATATCTAGGGGCAAGACAACATCATCTGTGTTGCCATGCAGCAAGCATGTCTCCTTATCGGCTGATAATGAAGCTATGTTAGAGTGACACAGCTAAAGGTAGCCTCATTCTCTTCGGTCTAACCATGCAGACCCACTGTAGGCAACCTTATCAATTCAAGACAATGGTATAACCCAGCTCAATATACTTGCAGGCCTCTGTGTGACCATTGCATATATTATTACAGTGTTAAGAATGCAAGACTACTCTTTGAAATCTATATCTGAATTTGTCGATCGATGGAATTCATGATGAAAGTATTTTATGCAAAATGCATTTGAGCAGATTCAGTCCAGCTCCTCACCAGCAGAGGCCACCAAGACAAAACTATTGCTAAATAAGTGTGACATTAACTCATGTAAAATCTGTAAATGTGCAGTAATTTGGTCCATTACCATTCAAAAGCATTAGCACATTTTTGCCCAGAATCCAAAATACCTACTGACATTAAATGTTTTTTTGAATGATATGTTTCTTCCAAGCATTGCCGGATTTATTTGAAAAATGTTCCTGACATTGATCCTGAATTTGTTTTTGATTAAGTTATGCCATGAAGTAGCCCTCCACGTTAATCTTTCCTATTAAATATTGTAAACATTGATAAAATCCATTCATGGCTGCCTTCTTTCAGGTCTGAAGAGTTGAGTTTCCAAACTTTTCTATATCACAAACCTCCTCAGGACCTTGAAGGATGCCAAACCTGAAATGTTGACTCTATTTCTCTTCCCACAGATAGACTGCCTTGATGAGTATTTCCAGCATTTTCTGTTTTTCAAAGTCAAAGTCAAGTTTATTGTCATTTGCACAAGTGCATGTATACACAGTTGCAATGAAATTGCAACCAGTCAGGATACCTTCAACAGTGCATCTGTAGATTTCCAGCATCTGCAAGTTTTGATTTTTACTTCAACATTTCAGTTGTCATTTGGTAACTAAATATGAATTTAGTGTTTATTTGAAGTATGCCAATATATTTCCATTGTAAAAGTCACAGTTTTCAGGGATACAGTCAACCAATAGTAAAGAACTGCTCAAAACCCACTATTAAATTATAGCACAATGGGAATCCACAGCATTCATTCTTCAGAAGATCCTGACATTGTAGAATAAAGATAAATGTTGGAAAGTTGGCATCCCACAGATCAAATCAAAGTTTGTGTTCCTTCTCTGAGAACCCACTGGTAAACAATAGGAAGCCAAGTTGCAAGGTAGAAGATAATCAAAAGCTAGCACAGGCTTAACTGTCACTGAGGGACGTTAGATTAGTTGACAAGGATCTGACAAAGTGGTTCTTTGTGTTTCACTGAGTGTTCTTTCCTGTAGATTTAAGATCCATTCCTCAACACTGCTGTTTATATAAAAAGTACTATTTGTTTAAAGAGATGAGGAATATAAAAATGTTGGACATGCTTCATCTCTGGCCAGTGAAGTATTTTGATGCAGCCTCAGATTTTGAGTGATAAATCTTTGTTTACATCTTCAGCACCATCCTTCTGATTTTCACAGTACCTGTGTGCAGCATATTTCACAGTATGATATGTGAATCAGTTATGTGGGCATTTAGCTGGTTAATCAGTAAACTTGAAAACAATTTTCATTTGACTAACTTTGTGCTCGATGTTGAGTGCTTCAGCAAGCATACAATTGATCATTATTGCAAGACTGTTGAAAACTGGGCTAGAGTTTTAAATTTCCCAAGTAATGTGATGGCTGTGAAAGAAGAGCAAAGTAATTAGGTTTCACCCATGGCTCAGTGATAGCATTCTCACTTATGAGCCTGAAACAGTGTTCATATTGGACTCAGAGATCGGAGTACAATGCAGTTCGGTGCTGTACTAGTCAGGTGCTGTATTGTTGCTGTTATTGTCTTTCAGTTCAGATGTATAATTGATGTCCTCTCAGAATGTTATGAAAATCCTGTGGCACTGGTTCTAAGTAGAGCAAGGACATTTTCCCTGGTGGACTGATAGATATGTATCCCTTAACCTATTTCACTACACGTGTGGCAATGATGACTCTGCTTCAAAAATATTTAATTGTCTGGAAGTTGCGTTCAGGCATCCTGTGGGTGGGAAAGTTGCTTTTAGCCTTTTTTAGTCATGCAAATATGCTTTAACCTCAACAAAAGAGAACATTTCTTTCACCCTCCACCCAATCCTGCACTGTTAACTTTGCACATGAACCATTCTCATGGTGTCCTCCTCTCTCAAAGTTGAACTAAAAGTAGTTTATAACTATTTGGTAATATGAACTAAGGGGCCGTTCATTACTGGGTCTTAGATTTCAAAGATCATTTAATACAAGAACCAAAATCAATATATGAAGACCACTATCATCCCAGTGCCAAAGAAAAACAAGGTAACTTACCTTAATGACTACTGCCTGGTAGCTCTGACATCCATCATCATGAAGTGCTTCCAGAGGCTGGTCATGGCACACATCAAGTACGGCCTCCCAGGCAACCTCAACCCACTGCCAATTTGCCTGTCACTGGAGCAGATCCAGGGTGGAGGCCATCTCCCTAGCCCTATACTCATCTCTGGAACATCTGGATAACAAAGACACCTATGTCAGACTCCTACGTCAGGCTCCAACTTCAATACCCTAATACCAAACAAACTCATCTCCAAACTCCTAAACCTAGCACTTGGCACCCCCCTTTGCAACTGAATCCTGACCAACAGACTTCAATAAGTAAAGATAGGCAGCAACACCTCCACCACAATTATCCTAAACCCTGGTGTCCCGCAAGGCTGTGTCCTCAGCCCCTTACTTTACCCTTTATAAATTCAAGACTGTGTAGCTAGACTCTGCTCTAACTCCATTTATAAGTTCACAGATGACACCACAATAGTGGGCCAGATCTCAAACAATGAAGAGACAGAGTACTGAAAGGAGATAGAGAGCCTAGTGGCATTGGTGTCAAGAAAACAACTTCTCATCACCGACTTCATAAGGACAAGAGTGGACAAGTGTGTACCCACAAAAACATTCCTAGTCATCCCCAACCGGAAGCTCTGGATGAACCAGGAGATTCATAATCTTCTGAGGACTAGATCTGTGACATTTAGGGCTGGCACAAAGAGATAATTTCAGACTGAAATGGAATCACAGATGGATGCTCGATAGCTGTGGCAGGGCTTGTACAATATGACTTCCTACAAAGCGAGATCAGTTAGCATAGGTGGCAATGACCCATTACTCCCGGATAAGCTCAATGCTTTCTATGCATGCTTTGATAGGGAGAACACTATGACCACTTTGATCACTTTGCATTAAAATGGACTTTGTTTTTTTTTGTTCTATTTGTGTTCTTTCTTGTTAAAATAGTGTTTAATTTATGTTTAAGTTATATTTTTCTTGTAAATGCTGTTTCTCGGATACTACGTTCCTGTGATGCCACTACAAGCAAGTTTTTCATTGCACCTGTGCATGCATGTACTTGTGCATATGACAATAAAATTGACTTTGACTTTGAAAAAACTTCCTCAGTGTCAGCAAAACAAAAGAGCTGGTCATTGACTTCAGGAAGTGGGGTGATCTTGTGAGTCCACTGTATGATTGGTGCTGAAGTGGTGAAGGTTGAGAGCTTCAGGTTCCTTTGTGTAAATATCTCCAACCAAGAAAGCACACCAGCACCTCGACTTCCCCAGAAGGCTAAGGAAATTTGGCATGTCCCTGTTTACCCTCACCAATTTTTATAGATGCACCATTGAAAACATTCTTTCTGGATGCATCACAGCTTGGTATGGCAACTGCTCTGCCCAAGACTATAAGAAATTGCAGAGAGTTGTGAATGCAGCCCAATCTATCACACAAATCAGCCTCCCCTCCACTGACTCAGTCTACACTTCCCGCTGCCTTGGGAAAGCAGCCAATGTAATCCAGGACCCCTTCCGCCCCAGTCATTCTCTCTTCTCCCCATTTCCATTGGGTAAAAGATACAAAAGCTTGAGAACGCATACCACTAGGCTCGAGGACAGCTTCTATCCCGCTGTTATAAGACTCTTGAATGAACCTCTTGTATGATAAAGATGAACTCTTGCTCTCTCAGTCTACCTTGTCATGGCCCATGCACTTTATTTGTCCACTGAACTGCACTTTCTCAGTTACTGTGGCACTATATTCTACATTCTGTTTCTTTTTCTTTTGTACTACCTCAATGTACTTATGTATGGAATGATCTGTATGGATGGCATGCAAACAAAAGCTTTTCACTGTATCTTGGTACATGAGACAATAATGAACAATTACCAGTTACCAATTATAAATGACCAATTCTAAGCTGTACAACTCTATGACTCTATAAACAGTTTAGCATCTTGTCCCAGAAGTGACAGATAAGTATTCCAAAAAAAATTGTGGCTTTAATCTCATAGGTATTAACTCAAGAAAAAAATATTTTTCTTTAAGTGAACAGAAATTGAATTTTTAAAAACCCATCTGTGTTTATTTAATGTGGAGAAAAGGAAGAAATACATAATGTTATATTGATTCAAGTTCAAATCGGAAACACAATTGTGCTCTTCAATGGAATGAACACCCTGGCCATTATACAAAAGGACCTTTTGGATGAATTGTTACATGTTCTGTGTCAGATGATTATTGGTTTAAGTCTCATTCCAGAGATTTACTACAAAAATCTTCAGTACAGTCCCAAGGGAAGGATGCATTTTTGGAGGTACAATGTTTCAGGTGAGACTGCAAACTGACTGGTCTCTTAAGTGAATGTGAAAGATCCCAGATTATAATTTTGTACAGTCAAGTTTGATTCCATAATGGTGTTTCAATGACTGCTGGCAAATATTAATTCCTCACACCACTAAGAACTGATATAGACATTATCACTGTTGTTGGGTGTGGGTGCTTCCTTTGTATAAATTGGCTGACATGTTTCCTTCATTACAACACCAACTTCAAAGGTATCTCATTGGTTGTGTGCAGTGCCCTTCATGATCTCTGGATATCTTTGGGACGTCCAGAGATCATGAAAATTGCTATATAAATGTGGTTCTTTCTTGCTTTGTCCATCAAACACCACATTCAACATATTTCATTTGAGTTGTACTGATGACAAAACTGCAAGTTCAATAGAGTTTAGTGCAATAATTGTCTCTTCCCCACTTTAAGAATGTCTATTAATCTTTTCTTCCTCCGTCACTTGATGGGGATTCCAGGCTTTGCTGAGGCTCTACCTTCTTTTTAATAAGCTAGGTAGCAGTTTTGTATCAGTACTGATTTTGCATGACTGTTTATGCATCAATATTGTATATTCAATTAATTTAGATTATTGTAGCTAGGACATCCTTAACTACAGACCTGATTATAGTTAGTTTGAAGATGTTTAAATTTCGCGTGACATGGATAGTGGTTTATAAGAGTGGAATTTAGTGATTGATAGAGAGGCTAGATCATTGTTTTACAATAGATTAAGTAGGTAGTTCAAGGGGGACAAAGGGATTTGGTAATAGCAGGAGCTCATCACTGGTCACATGAACAATAGCCTCTATTACAGACTGGTTGAGTTGAGTATAACTGGTGATTGGTTATTGTCACATATACCAAGAAACAGTGAAAAACTGTGGTTTGCATACCATTGATACAGGTCATTTCAAAGTGCAGGTACATTGAGGTAGTACAAGGGAAAACCAATAACAGGATGCTTAATATAGTGTTTCAGTTACAGTTACAGTCAATGGAGGGGAGGCTGGTTTTTGTGATGGACTGAGGTGTGCCTACAACTCTCTGCAATTTCTTGCAGTCTTGAGCAGAGCAGTTACCATACCTGGTTGTGATGCATTGAAAAAGGATGCTTTCCATGGTCTATCTATAAAAATTAGTTGGGGGTCATCTGGGACAAGCCAAATTTCCTTAGTCTTCTGAGGATGAAGAGGCACTGATGTGCTTTCTTGGCCATAACGTCTATGTGGTTGGACCAGGACAAGCTATTGGTGATATTTACATCTAGGAACATGAAGCTCTCAACCATCTCCTTCTCAGTACCCAACCATCTCCTTCTCAGTACCATTGATACATACAGGGGCATGTGCTCCACCCCACTTTCTGAAGTCAATGACAGGTTCTTTTGTTTTGCTGCAATTGAGGGAAAGGTTGTTGTTTTGACACAAGCTCCTTCATGTACTCCGTCACATTGTTATTTGAGATTTGGCCCACTACGGTGGTATCATCTGTAAACTTGTGGAAAAAGTTAGAGCACAATCTGCCCACACAGTCATGAGTGTATAGGGAGTAAAATAAGGGGCTGAAGAAGCAGCCTTGTGGGGCCGCAATGTTGAGGATATTTGTGGAAGACATGTTGCTGCCTATCCTTACTGATTGCAGTCAGTTTGTCAGTAAGTCAAGGATCCAGATGCAGAGGGAGGTGCTGAGTTCTAAGGAAGCTGGAGGAACAGCACTTCATTTATCGTCTTGGCTTGATATTGTATACTGCATGCTGTGCTCCAAGTGTGGCCTCCTCTACATTGGTGAGACCAAACACAGACTAGGTGACCATTTCGCAGAACACCTGCGCTCCGGCCATAACCGCGATCTGGATTTCCCCATTGCCAGTCACTTCAACTCCCCCTCCCGCACTATCACAGAGATGTCAGTCCTCGGCCTCCTCCACTGCCAGGAGAATTCCAAGCGCAAACTGGAGGAACAGCACCTCATTTTTCGTCTTCGAACCTTGCAGCCTAACGGCATGAACATTGAATTCTCCCACTGTAAGTAATCCCCACCCCCCACCATGCTTCTTGTCTTCTTCCCGTTCCCAGCCTCTCTGTTTTGTTCTACCCCTTTTTACCTTTCTCCCCTTACCTTTGACCCATCCCCCAGTGGATCTGCTCTCCCCTCCTCCCCCGCACCTGCCTATCACTATCTCTTACCTGCATCTACCTATCACCACCCTGCCTCCCCTCTTGTCCACCTATCACTGCTCTGCTTTTCCCTCCTATGTATCGGGCTTCCCCTTCTCCTATCTTCAGACCTGAAGAAGGGTCCTGACCCGAAACGTTGACCGCCTGCTTTGCTCCACGGATGCTGCCTGACCTGCTGAGTTCCTCCAGCATCGTCGTGTTTTTCATCTAGATTTCAGCATCTGCAGTCCTTTGTTTCTCTTCAAATCTAGTGGCTGACACCCAATTTGGAACAAAGTTAATGCTGAGGGAGATTCGGCCAAAGTACAAAGAGATGTTAAGAAATGTGTAGATTGAGCGTGTGAAACGAGAATTGGTCTAAATATGGTAATTGTGAAGTGGTATGTAAGAGGAGCCGGAATGGCAACATCGGTCCTGGAATCTTTCCCAACATTCAACATGATCATGGTTGATCTGAATGCAGCCCAGTCCATCAAGCAAACCAGTCTCCCCTTTACTGACTCCATCTACACTTCCCGCTGCCTCAGGAAAGCAGCCAATATCATCTAAGACCCCTCCCAGCCCAGTTATACTCTCTTCTCCCCATTCCTGTTGGGAAGAAGATACAAAAGCTTGGGAACATGGACCATTAGGCTCAAGGACAGCTTCTATCCCACTGTGGCTGAGATTACTTAAAGTGGGAGAATTCAACGTTCATGCCTTTAGGCTTCAAGGGGCGGCACCGTTACAGCGCCAGCGATCGGGGTTCGATTCCCGTCGCTGCCTGTAAGGAGTTTGTGCGTTCTCCCCGTGTCTGCGTGGGTTTCCTCCGGGTGCTCCGGTTTCCTCCCACATTCCGAAGACATACGGGGTTAGGAAGTTGTGGGCGCGCTGTGTTGGTGCCGGAAGCGCGGCGACACTTGCGGGCTGCCCCCGGAACACTCTACGCAAGAGGTGCATTTCACTGTGTGTTTTGATGTACACGTGACTGATAAAGATCTTATCTGTGACCATCCACCCTATCTATGCCCCTCATGATTTTATAAACCCCTATAATGTCACCCCTCAGCCTCTTACGCTCCAGGGAAAGAGTCCCAGCTTATCCGACCTCTCCTAGCTCGAGTCCTCCAATCTCAGCAACATCCTTGCGAATCGCTTCTGCACCCCCTCCGGCGTAGTCACGTCCTCCCCGCAGTGCGGTGACCAGAACCACACACACGACTTCAAGTGTGGCCTCACTAATGACGTGTACAACTGTAACGGGACGTCCCGGCTCCTGTACTCTGCCCCATCCAGTGAAGGGGATCGTGCCGTACGCCTTCCTCACCAGTTAGAACAATGGGGCGGGGTGGGGGTGACCTTATTTCGAAGGTTGAGACCTTTTGAACTGGACAGAGTCAGCCCCACCTCAACCCTAAAAGCCGACTGTCCATTTCCCTCCACTGATGCTGCCCTCCCTGGTTTGACCTTTGCCCCCTTTTTTCGCCCTCAGGACGGGCCAGCAGCCGGACCGCCTCTTCTCGGAGGTGAACTGGTACCTGAACGGGGTGACCCAGCAAATGGCCCTGCCCCCTGACCTCAAGGCAGCGGTGGACGCCATCAAATACATCGCCAAGGAACTGAAGGCCCAAGAGGAATACGACGAGGTGAGGTTGCGGCAGGGCCGGCGGGAGGGAGGGATGGTCTCCATGGTAACCGACTGAGCTCGGCCTATCTTGCATTGGCCGCTCCCAACAACTGACCCAACAGCAGCTTCCTACTGTACGGTACGTGTCGAGGCACTGAGCTCAAGAGTTATGAGCCGGGCCATTGAGTTCGAGAGTCCGGGAGTTATGCTGCACTTCTATAAAACTTTGGTCAGGACGTGGAGGCTTCACCAGGACGCTGCCTGGATTGGAGGGTGTGAGCTATAAGGAGGTTGGACAAACTTGGGTTGTTTTCTCTGGAGCGGCAGAGGCTGAGGGGAGACCTGCTAGAGGTTTTATTAGACTAGGAGAGGCAGAGAGAGACAGCCGGTATCTTTTTCCCAGGGTCGAAATGTCTAACGCTAGAGGCCGTGCATTTAAAGGTGAGAGGGGCTCGGTCCAAAGGAGGTGTGCGGGGGAAGTTTTTTATTTACACAGAGAGCGGTGGGTGCCTGGAATGTGCTGCTGGAGGCAGATACAATAAGATACAGGAATGTGCAGGGAACGGAGGGAGGGAGGGAGGTGATCGGGACAGGGTTAGTTCGGCATTTAATTAGTCCGGCACAACGTCGTGGAGTTCTGGAAACACTCAAAGGGTCGGGTAACGCACTGCAGAAAGGACATGACTGCGCCCAGAATGAGATTCACCCTGGGACGGGGTGCCTCAAGTTACGAGATGGGACAGGAGAGGCTGGGTCTGTTCTCCCTGAGAGCAGAGGGGGTTGAGAGGGGCTGTGACGGACTTGTATAACATTTTGAGGGGTATCGATCGGGTAGACTGCAGGGAACCTTTTCCCCCCCCCCCCCCCCCACTCAGATGGATTTA
>JAUZTB010000118.1:67245772-67255772 GCA_034780895.1 Rhynchobatus australiae | reverse complement strand
CTCACGAGTGACATGATCTGGTCAACATAATGGAAATCTTGCCTATTCAGCAGAGTGAAGGTTTGGCCCTTGGTTCATTGCGCATTATGTTATGAATAAGGCTGCGTGCCTTGAATAGCTCAGGGCATTTCATGACATGATGATATCCGAAAGATATCACCTGCAACTTGAGTACACCTTGTATGAGTAATCCAAGCTGCTGTTCTGATTGCATCAATGTTTGGTAACATCATCAGATCTGCTTCTCTGCTAGCACTTTGTTTTCTTGCTCGCATGCAACCAAATACATTAGAATGAATGGGAATATTGTACGGTTAAAATCCTTTTTATTTCCTTCCCACATTACAGCAGTAACTATTTCTAAAGTAATTCATTAACTTTAGAACACTTTGGAGCCTCCTGAAAGGAATGCAAAGTGTCTCATATAAATGCGAGTCTGTCTACCAGTCTGTACTTTATGTTTAAATGATAGCCTGAGTAGACATTCTTTCAAGAAACAAAAGTTCATTCTGTTTTCCCACAAAAGCACAGGTAGATGAGCAATATAAAATGAAACATTTTTCCGACTTTACTGAATCTACCTTTACATTAAATGGAGTTTATCTTATATGGAAGATACTTTTATTTTATTGGGAGGGAAAGAGGAAATAACAAAGACAGTCACTGCACCAAATAACTCAATGTCGATCACTTCCCATAATTGGGATTCACTTCTCAGAGGACAGACATCACTGACAACGTCTGCCACTTGTGCACCAGTAAAGACTTCGCCCACACAAGGAAAAGAATATTCAAAGCCAAAGACCTCAGACCTGGCATCAAGCTCATGGTCTACCAAGCAGCAGTGATTCCCATCCTCCTGTTTGCATGGAGAGTTGAACAACTTACAGTAAATCCTTCAAAGCATTGGATGGACACTACCAAAGCTGTCACCACAAACCGTTCCACATCAGTGGTAGGATAAGAAAATCAACATCAGCACCCCCTCCCAGACCAATATTCCCGGTATCAGTGTTCTAATTACACTTAGTTGGCTCCGATGAGCAAGCGATGTTATTTGCATGTCAAAAACTAGGCTCCCAAAAACAGACCTTCTACACTGAACTCCATCATGGCAAGCGATTTCCAGGAAGACTGAGAAAACACTTCAAGTATGTTCTCAATGTCTCCTTGAAAAATTGCTTGTGGGAATCCCTGGTCCAAGTCTGTTCAAACTGGCAGAGAAGAAGCAAGGAAGGCAGTAAGTAAGCTTGAGTGATTGTACAGAGACCAAGCAGAAACAATGGAAGAAATGTGTGGCAGTCCATACATCCTGGCCACCAGCCCCATCAAACTTCAGCTGTCCCACATGAGGCAGAGTCTCTGGATTCCACATATGGCTTATTAGTCACCTCAGAATGCAGAGAACTGCAATAGAAGAAAGTAATCCTCAACCCTGAAAGAATGCTTAAGAAGAACTTGACAATCTTCTTCACCAGGAGGTAGACTCTTTCCATAATCTTTCCTAACTTCATATATGATCCAATTATTAGAGACAAGTTTCCATTTCAATGACTTCATATACAACATAACTGTAAATATCCCACAGATCTCACTACTGAATTCCTGCAAATCTTTGATTAACATGCCAAAAAAAACTGGCCCAGAGATCAGCAGGATTCATTATATATCCTGTAGCCATTGCTAATGCTCCAAATATTGTTGCTTGCCACAGCAAACACAAGCATTATGGCAGATCAGACACCTAGCAATGACTGAAGAACTGAAGTGCCAGCTCATGGAAATATGTAAATGAATGAAAGTGCAACCACTTAAATAATCTTTATCCTATAATTAAGGTCTGTATCAAATACTATCATCCTGCTAGAATTCCCAATGAGCCAGCGCCAGAAAGATTAAGAAAAATTATTGACTTGGTTAAATAAATGAGTAAGTCAATGAATGAATAAAACTCCCTTAGTCCCTCTCCCGGTATAGTTATCATACCACAATGTGCAACAAATTTCTGAATAAAACATAAATAACATTTTGGAATAAAGTATAATTTTGGTGCTCTGATTTTTCTAGTGATTTTGAAGTAATAAATTATACTGCTTCCATGACACCAGCACCAGTATTATAAAATTTATTGCTGGGATTATCTAAGCTGTCTTCATTGGAGGTACATTATGTCTGATAGAGACAGGCAGAGTAATAAATATTAAGTTCAGTGAGGTGAAGTGGGAAAAAAAATTCCTAGGAAAGTAAACCATGGAATTTATATTTATTCATGAGTAGTGGGTACCACAGGCAAAGCCTGCAATCATTGTACATCTCCAAAAGCCCTGGAACTGAATACTGTGCTTGTTTGTGTCAGAGAACAGTTAGCCGACCACTGCAGAATTATCCTCCTTGGACATCAGTGGATAAATGGTTAAATTGAGAGCCAAAACCCTCAAAGGAAAAGTACAAAAGAAAACTGTAGAAATTTAATAGCAAGAATTGTGAATTATGTGAATTTACGTCACAACAGGTGACTTCAAACATTTGAAGGACGTTATAGTCTGATAAAGAAAGGCTTTATGGATTTATCAGACAAAACTGTTCACAGGAACTAATAACCCGGGTCTACATGACGAGATAACAACAAAGGCACAGTATGGATAGTACATTTTGTAATCAAAACATCAGAATACAGGGCTTTGATGGCCATTCAGAATCTGATCACACAGCACAACAGTGGACAATGAGGGTAAAGAACAAGGAGTATGAACATTGGTGCTGCTGCAGTTGAAGGCAGATAAACTGCAGTCAGATCTAGAGAAGATATGTTGGTCCAGTCTGACTATCTGAGGAAAATCTGTATGCAGAAAGTATCAGCTAAATTGGGGATCTGTGAATTGATGGGAGTTTAAGTGATTTGGAAGTAATTTAAGTGGTTTGCAAAAGTGGTGAGGACATTGATATTATCTGGAGAAAGTATATGACATAATCTCAACAAAACTATTTAGTTAAAGCCTCAGGTTGGTTTAAATTGCAAACATGAATTCTGAAAGGATGGAATGGTTGGGAAAAACTCAGAATCCACAACTCTGGTGCAGATTTGAAGCTTTCTGAAAAGGAGACCAGATAAGGGTTGGCAGAGTTCCTTCCTTGAAAATCAGCAATCAATCAGATCAGCTTAATGATCATCATTATTGACACCAGCTTTTTGTTCCAGATATATTCAAATACCAGTGACAACTGTGGGGTAAACTCTTGCCTCTGAACAGTTAGTCCAAGCTATAGGATGGAGGTAGATAACTGCTTAATGATTGGTACTGACAAGGGGCCCATTTCTGTGCTCTATGACCCTGTGAGCTCAATAACTAGTAAACTACCATTAATGGCATGTAATTTAATCCACAATTTCCTCATTTCTTCAGAGAAATGGAGGAATGAGGAAACACAAGAGACTGTGGGTGCTGAAATCTGGAGCAACAAACAATCTGCTGGAAGAGCTCAGCAGGTTAAGCAGCATCTGTGGGAGGAAAGGAATTGTAGACGTTTCGGGTCAAAACCCTGCATCAGGACTCAGATTCACGTGGAACAGTAATGCAAATCCCGAGGAAACTCCCTGACATTTTCCCTTTAAATAAGTTACTTACCAAATTGGGAATAAACAAAAACAAAAACAGTTTTTCTTAGTAATGATAACCATCCATCCAATGCCCTTTGCAGAGGAAACCTCCAAACCTTATATGGCGCTAGACTCACCAATGTCATTGACTCTTCAAAAAGAATGCCCTCTGAAATGGATGTTGCCCCCACCTTTCCAAGGCAATAAATGATGGCCTTATAGATGATGCCCAGATTCTGATAAATGAGTGTAAAAAACACATCCTGAGTAATGCTTTTTGAAGGATTCCTTTTATTGCAATGGAATATGTGTGCACTATAAATATTTTCCAGAAGTTTCTGAAATGGAGAAAACAGTAACTTCATCTACAGTGAACAGTGAGTTCAGCTCAAACTGTAGTGTGATGCAGGGTCATTGATCTGAAACGTTGACTCTAGTTCGTTCTCCACAGCTGTCACCTGAACGACTGACTGCGTGTTTTCACCACTCTCTGTTGAACTGCAGTATTGTTGATCACTTCAAAGGAATCAGACATACTTGTTCGTAGAAAAGATTTCATTCTCTTTCCCTGAAAGCTGATGCAAATCTCAAAAAAAAAACTGATTCTGAGACTGATTGTTTGCTATAGCTAAGCTGGAATAAATACTTAAGAAGTGTGATTTAGAGCAAATGAACATAATGTAAATCTTAATGACTTTAAGATTCTGGAACTGCTTTCCTTGATCTTGAACTAGATTCTTTTGCTCCTTATAGATTACTAAACGACAGTAGATGGTGTCCTGTATTTCATAGCAAGAAAGTAATAGCTTCAAATCAAAGGTTTTTTTCTATGCAGTTTGCAATATGCATGCCTGAGCATTGAATGTGTTTCAATGCAAACTTAGTATTTTACGTAGTTTATGTGCAGAAAAACTTAAACTGACACATGATTACTTAGTTAACAACTATATGCACAATCTATGAATGTATAAACAGTGCGCTGATAAAATATTAGCTACGTGTTGCCAACTTTACATTGTTGTCACAGTAAAACAGAACAGTTTTCGATCAATATTGACACCGTTAGACAAGCAATGAATCCCATAGCTGCAATACAAAGTCTCACATTTTCTTCAGCTCATATTTCTTTAATTTATTTTTTTTAATATTAGAGTCATTTTATTCTCTATATCTTTTTCCAAACTGAGGGAAAAGCATTACATATCCATCACTGTTAAATCTGCATTGTGGAAGGCAACTCTCCTGCATGGCCGAGATCAGGAACTCACCATGAAATGAATTATAGTCCTGACTCACGCTCAGTTTCAAATATGAAGCCACCTTTTCAAAGTTTTCATCTTCCACTCCCGAAGGCACCTATTCATGCTGGTGTTTGGATGTCAGTGCCCTTAATTGCCCCTTCAGTTTTTCTAGTTTTACTTGACTGTGAAAGCCATGACCATTTATCTAGATCCTATTTGTATTCTGTATCCATACAAGGAACAACTTTCCTGCAGAAGATAATAAACTGAGATTCCAGCTTAAATTCCCTCTCGCTCATCCTTGTGTTGAAACTAAACGTAGCATTTCTGCTACCAGCCACCCTGTTTGAGAGCAAACAATTTCACAGTCGAGGATTAGAAACTTAGACCTTCCTAAATGGCATGGTTCCATATAGCCCATTGTATTTACCCACAAAGCATCAGGAAGTTAATATTAGTCCTTTCATGCATTCTGTGACTTAAATTTGGCAGTGAAGAGCAAGACTCACAGATGTTTGATGTCTCTGATGGTAAGCCTGAAGCTTGTGACCCTAAATGTATAATCATATCTAAATATTCACATTGTTTGACTGCCTGTGTTTTGGAGAAATCGACATTTTGTTGATTTTAGTGAGATCCCATCTATTAATATTTGTAAATGCAGACAGCAATCCAAGATTACTAATCTCAACTTAATCCAGTCCCTTACACTGGAAGTCACAATAATGTCCAAGTAACCTTTTTTGCTTGTTTTCCAACAGAAGCTCATGTTCATAAAGAAAGCATAAAACTAGCAGATTCCTATATAATAATGGATAGTGACCAATGGTCAGTTAGTGGATTGAGAAACATCTATTAATTATATGCAATTATAGAATAGGACAGTATAGAAGAAGGTCATTTGGTCCATTACATTTTTACCCCATATGCCACACTCTTTCCCCATATCCCTGCAATTTCCTTTTTCCTCTCTATCTATTCAGTTCCATTTTAGAAAGCTACAATTATATCTGTTTCTACTACCCTCTGATGCAATGATTCCACTTGCTTATCCCCAGGCTAAATTGTCTTACCTTATGTTGCCTCTGGTTCATTTGCCACTCACTTTGAATCTTTCTCTTCCAGTTACTGATCCTTCATCTATTGGATGCTTTATTGCTTCACCTACTGTTTCTAAACCCCTCATGATTTTCAACACCTCTATTGATTTTCTTCTTGGCAGCTGTGGTAATGTATTAGTTCTGCTCATCTGGTGTGTTATGAGATATTTTAACATTTCAAAATTTAACAGCAGACACTTTTCTGATCTAACACACAATGAAGTGAATACATTAATTACTAATTCTATTACAGGTCTTCCAAACTTATTGGTGTTTGGAAATAAAGAAAACATTAGAAATGGTGGTGTTTTGCATTATTTGAATTGCAGGAGCACTTGCATTTATAGAATTATGCTATAATGGATTAGTCAGGTCTGAAAGGAATATTGGTTTGTTTGTGTGGCTTACAATGACCTGACTTTTTCTATGACCAGCTCTTTCTTTTTATAATCAAGCTCATTAGTTACCAAGTAGTAAACAGAAAGAGCACCATCATCATCCATACTAGGAAAGTCAATGCTCACAGAGAATTGTGAAGGATGCCTTTCATAATCGATATGTTTAAAAAGGGAAAAACATTTATATAACATCTTTCATGACCTTGAGTTTTCTAAAGATGATTAACAGCCACCAAAGTTCCTTTTGAAATGTAGTCACAGTTGTTAGATAGGAAATGTAAGTTGCCAATTTGTGCACAGCAAGCCTCTCAAACAGCAATGCAATGATGAACAAAATATCTGTTTTAGTGACGATGATTGAAGGATAAATATTAGACAAGGCAATATTTGAAATATTGCATATTTGAATGCAGTCAGAGCATATTTAAGTGCAATTTACTTTTTTGGATAAATGCCGTGAGTGATCATATATATTTTCAGTACAATTATATAATCACTTTTGACAAGATTAAAATGACAGACTAGAAATTACTCAACATAGTTGTTTGACATTCCTGAAATCCATTATTTAAAAATAGGATGTTGACCCATTTCTTTAACCTTAACTCAACTGAAGTTCTTTCACTAGTTTATGTTGTCCTTTTAGGATAAACTATTTTTGGTTTCAAAGGCATAATTACCTCATTGGCTTTAAAATGCCAGAAAATGGACAGAACTAAGTTTGTTGAATTTAAACTTGAGGAGAGAGGGGTCCAAACGTCCAGAAAAACAAACCTTGCACATTGAATATTCACATGTAATTTCCAGTTCGTAAATTCACATCTACCAAAAGCCCCCCTCTCTGTGGACTTAATGATACTTCCTCCACTTCAGAGATCAAAATATAAGTGTCCCACTGCACCCTACATGCCATAGGTTAAGTGCTGCCTGTGACCTCTTATGCAGACATTTGTGGTGTGTGTCTACTAGCTATAAGTTCAGCTGCTTCCTTAAGCTTAGTGTGTTGCCATTCTCTTAAGAGAATGTGCCATGTAGTTACTGATTGTAACTTTACTTATACCATGCTTCATGTTTTGGTTTACTGCCACCATGCAGATGTATTCCCTTAATGCTCCAAATACAGGTGAGTTTCTTTTACACTCCACAGTTCAGTTACAATACAATATTGAAAAGCAAAAAAAAAATTCAATGCAATTTTACTTTTATCTTTTTAGATGCTCACAGTATCACAATTTTTTTCCAGTGAACCACAAAAACAATGGCCTGGGTAAGTTGAAAGGGAGCACAACAAACATCACCTGGTGAGCCAGGAGCTGAACCACTGGGATTTCTGAATATCGGCTAGCAGATTATCAGAGTTTTACTGCAGGAACCTTGTCAGATGGCTCGATAATACTTTCTTGTTCTGAAACTGCCAGATGTCTGAAATGACCATTGACAACTGTTAATGATTAAATTACATTTGTCATTATTTGGGCCACTGCCATGGCAAAGCTGGCTTTTTGTTGTGCAAGATTCCAACATTTCCAAGCGAAGGCACATTGCATGGGGAGGATGGAAGTGATTTTGATGTTCACTAAAGATAAAGTGGTGGGTGGAGTCCATGCAGTCGTCACCCTGTGAGGAAGCATAGGATCTGGTTTATTGTTGTGGGGAAATCTCCTCACATAAGAAGACATGAAGTGGATCGAGGGTGGACCATTCAGCCCTTCATATTCTAACATTTAATAAAATCATGGCTGATCCTATACCTCAGCACTACTTTCCTGCACTAATCCCATTTCACTTGATTCCTTTAAAATCTAAGATAAGATAAGATTTCTTTATTTGTCACATGTACATTGAAACACACAGTGAAATGTATCTTTTGTGTAGAGTGTTCTGGGGACAGTCCGCAAGTGTCGCCATGCTTCCTGCGCCAACACAGCATGCCCACAACTTCCGAACCCATACATCTTTGGAATGTGGGAGGAAACCAGAGCACCCGGAGGAAACCCATGCAGTCGTGGGGAGAACATACAAACTCCTTACAGACAGTGGCCGGAATTGAACCCGGGTCACTGGCGCTGTAATTAGCGTTATGCTAACCAAAACTGTATTGGTCCCTGAATTGAATATACACTGCATCTGAGCCCCCATGTCTCTCTTGGGTAGTGAATTCCAAAGATTCATCATTGTCTAGGTGAAGAAATTTCATCCTATCTTTGTAGTGAATGACTGACCACTTACCTTGCATCTGTGACCCTTTCTTTGGATATCTTTGGCAGAGGAAACAGTAACTCTGCATCTCTGCCCTCAAGCCCCATAAGAATTCTATGCGGTTCTTCTAAACGCAATCTGCTTAATTTTATACCGCACCCTCATATTCCGCCATTCCAGGAATCAAAAACGTGTGAACTTTTGCTGCCTGTTCATTGCCACTTTCACTGCAAGTACAGGCAACCCCTGCGTTACAGCTGTTCAGGTAACAGAAATTTGCCCTCACAAAATTCACAAATCACGCCCCAAAAATTTGAGATATAAAATTCGCTCTGACAGAATTTATGTGGAAAAAGGTAAATAACTAAACACAAACATTATTTTTTATTTCAACTTGTGTTTCTGAATGCCTGCTTAGATGACACGGCTTTGCATTACAGAAAACTGTGAAAGAATCAAAGGGTCATAGAGCAATACAGCACGGATATATGCCCTTCGGCCCAATGAGCCCATGTCAAACATGGTGCCCACCCATCTAAGTCCCAATTTCCTGCATTTGGCCCATGTCTCTCTAAGCCCCACCCCTGCATGCACATATCCAAGTGCTTCTTAAATGATACTATTGTACTTGTCTGGCAGCTTGTTTCATGTACTCACCAACCTTTGTGTGAAAGTTGCCCCTCAAGTCCCTTTTAAATCTTTCCCCTCTCACCCTAAATCTAAGACGCCTAGTTTTGGACTCCCCTATCCCAGGGAAAAGACTGCTGCTATCCACCTTATCTATGCCCCTCATGATTTTATAAACCTCTGTATGATCACCCCTCATTCTCCTACGCTCCAAGGAATAAAAACCTGGTATTTGGTGTCAGTAGTCGGGGTTGCAATTGTCTATAGAAGCATGTGCTGTTCCATTCCATATCATTAGGTAAAAAGTACACAGAAAGAACTAAAGCAAAGTTGAAAGGACATGGGGTGATCCAGTTTTATCCAGGAATCATTGGACATCCTAGAATTACCACTTCTGAGCAGAAAGAATGCGAAAATATTAATATCAGCAGCAATTAATAATTGCTTGGAGAAAGAACTAGAATAGGATCGGAATTATGTTCAGAGAAAGCTTACGCTGCTGTCAATGGAAAACATCCGAGTTATACTTGTGATTAATTCAATATATAACCTGTGTCATGGAAAATCCTGTAATTAGTAAACTTTGAATGTATAGATTAATCCAAGATAAGGGCTTGGGCAAAAACTTAGGAACATTACAAACAGATGCAAAATGATTTCGATTACTTATGTAACAGGGCTAACTAATACTTAGCAGATTGAAAATTATGTAGAAGGATATGGAAGAAAGAAAGTGAATATGGCACAAATGGAGTAGTTATAAAACTTGCCAATTTAGAGCTCAAAATCTCTTAAAACTTTTGCACACTGTGCAGCATCAGGACAAAAGATAAATAA
>JAUZTB010000118.1:67099309-67112520 GCA_034780895.1 Rhynchobatus australiae | reverse complement strand
CAATTATATTGCAGTTTCTTCATTGTCACTGAGTCTGAATCCAGGAACTCCATACCCAACAGCAAAGTGGGAGCATCTTTGCAGGCAGATTGCAGTGGATCAAGAAAGCACTCATTGTATAAGCTGGGTCAAAGCCTCCAGCTCAATTCAACCCGTGGGGCCTCAAAACACGTTAGTACACAGTAGGCCTGGAAGAGAAATGGCAAACTTCAAAGGACAAAGCAAATACCATGCAATTGGTTTTCCATTAAAAATTCTTTCATGAAGTTCATGCAAATATTGCACCATGAATTTTTTTTATCATAGGGTTGCACAGTGGTGCAGCGGTTAGTGTTGTTGCCTTACATTTACAGCAAACTGAGTTCATTACTGACCTTAGACGGGGTCCATGCTTAGTTTGCATGTCCTCTCTGTGACTGTAGGTTTCCTCAAGTCCCTAAGGTGTGCTAGTAGATTACCTGGCCACTGTAAAATACCCTTTGGTATACATTAATAACTAAAAGAATAAAGTAGGAGTTGATAGGCTTGTGAGGGAGAGAAGAGCACTCATATAGAGATGGGGAATTAATAACGGGTAACAGCATGGATCTCGATGGGCCAAGTAACTACTTCATCTTATACTCAATGAATTGTTACATGTATAAGATGTAATCTGCTTAAGTATTAGAAATTGCTGCAATTAACCATGTATCCATTTCTTTTTTTGGAAGTGGGATCTGCTTTTCTTCACACAGTAAATCATGTTTTTCTATCGTTTTTTTTCCGTAGAAGAGTAGCTCTTTCATATATGCAGGTCGATATCTTTTACTGATGTGGTTAAAGAGTAAACAGTTTAGCACAGTGCCCTTTCGCCTCTTGCCCTTGGCTTTCAAATGCAGTGAGAGGATGGAATGAAAGCCTTCTGTCATTGGTGATGTTCGGGTCTCCAGTTTAAGTGAGGCTGAATTGTTTTGATTTAATGTATTATCCAGGTCCAGTTCTCATGCTGACTAGGGCATCATTCCAGGTACAATTCAATTGTTTTCATGAAGAATTGGAGATTGAGACATGGAGATGTTTATTTTTGTCATGCCTAATTTGCTGTCTTTAATTTGTTTGTAATGATTTAATTTTTCAAAGCAAAGACTTGTAGAGATTTGCACATTATCACTGGAGTGAATCTGCTTTTAATTTTTATCTTTCATAAAAATTTCTGCTTCCATGCAAATGTACGTGTTCATGCTCTAACATTACAGATTATTAGTGACAGTTCTATTTTAAGCTTTTCAGCTAGTAGAAGTATTTCACTAATATTGGTTAAGCATGTTGGGGGTGGGGTTGGTTGATGCAGTGATTACCTGGAAGGAATGTCTGCAATAAAATGGTGTGAACGGGCTTCTTATAGTGTCAGCTTGGTTGAATATATCGATTGTTATTTTGCTACAAATTTTGTTGACGGCATAAGTTTCGATGCTCTCTGGGATGAAGGCTGGCAGTGTCAGGACAAAGCATTGTGGCTCAGTGATGGCCATAAGCAATCTTCTGTCAGGAATAAGATACGTGAGAATACTTTCACTCAATGGGCATCATCAAGTCACTTCACTATTAAAGCAGAGCCAATAACTCAGCCACCTACAGCAGTAGCTGTCACTTCCATTACCATGCTTCATCCCAAGTAACTTCAATGCTAAATAGGGCAGTTTCAGCATCATTTAGTTATGCATTCTTTGACCAACAGCCAGATTTTCTGATTATTTGCCTGTAATGTCTGAAGACTTTTCATCTGGGAATAAGCTAGGTTAAAACAACCTCAAAATGGGGAAGATTTTGTGAAGTTTCATCTACGTTGGTCAAAGTAATGCTCAATCTGGCTCGCATTTACTCCCCCACCTGCACATCCCCATAGTAACACTGACTTTTTGCGCACCTGCTGGTTTAATTGAGCAAAAGCCCTCGTTGCCCTGACTGCAGTGGCAATCAGGACTTGAGTGGCAGATCCTGAGACCATACCCTTGGACCACTCTGATCTCGCCTCATGCTACCAAAAGCATTTTTAATTGTTCTTAAATGACTTTGATAACCAGAGACATTTAACATATTCACAATAGATTAAATAATTGATGCATCTATTTGCCTTTTTGACATTAAGTCTAAGATGTGAATATTAATCAAAATAAAATAAATCCTTGGCTTTTCTTGCCCTTCCCTATCTAGGGTGAGGGTCTTATTTAAATGAACTGTGCTTGCTATGTTAGCAATATCTGATGTATAGCTGAGGGGCTAGGTATGAGATGTATTAATCCTTTCTCTGGATGTTGTGGAACCACCCCGGACTCTGTTCCAGAGGCAGTGCAGAAACTGATGCATCTGACCTCCAGCAAATTCTGTACTTCCACCTGTAATACACAGACGTCAGGAATGCACTGACTTACAAGGATCACCTCGCGAGTGGTTTTCTTAAGAACCACAACAAACGTGAGTATACTTCAGCGCATTATATTCAGTGAGAAAGTCCCTTCTTCTAAACTTATTCCTATTGGCCCAGATCACACTGCACCCTGCCATCCCCACAGGCACACACTCTGGCCAACTGCTCTGTTCTGGGTTCTGCCAATAGATTTAATACTTCTGATTTATGTTTGGATGTTGGGGAGGGGATGACAATCTCAAGTACTGCAAATTATCTGACTTAACAGCAGCGACAGTTCAAATCCTTAATACTACCTTCCCCTTCAGATGTTGTGTGCTGTGGTAGAAGTTATAGTAAATGATAAACATTTAACCAGATACCTATGTTTCTTTTGTTTTTATAGATTTCTAACTTTCCATTGTATACAAATAGTAACTGATGATGGAATCTCATTGAGTTTCTGATTTTACTGCTTCTCGCTGTCATGCAATGAAGTTTATTCAGAGCACAAGTGATGTTTATCTTTCACAGAGGAAACGCTGAAAGGATTTGGCAAATCAGGGAGCACTTGCAGTGAGAATACAAGTGCTGATATTTAAAGTCTGCATAAAGCTTTACTAAGCCCTGCTTTCATCAGCCAAAACTAATAATATTTCAGGATCGTCACTGAATGTAAAGAAAATCCAAGTCTTTACTACACTATAAACTCCCTAATCCCAGTCTTCAACAAAGTGCCTGGAATGTATAGATTTCTTTTTGTCCAAGACCAGACTTCTACCCATTCCTGCAAGTGCCCGCTAAGCTCACATCATCTATGAAATCTGCCTTCTGCTTCAGACCTACATTCTCAGCCCTGTTTTCCCTTTCTAACTTCCAAGTTGGCTGATACTTGGTTTACCTTCCCAGGCTATTGCCATTTCTCCTTCAAATCCACCATCATCACCTGTCCTTAGTCAGCCAGCCCTCAACTCCTCAGTCTTTGAACCTCTCTCTAGTTGTCCTTGGCCCTTGAGTCCTTGAACAACACATCCCCTCCAAAGTTTGTGCCTATTTGCTCTGGAAGTTCATGTTTGAATTCCTTCAATTAGTTTTCTGCCATTATATACCATAGTACCAAAACAAGTCCCATTAAAAATTTATATTGAGATCTTGTGTGACTTTAAGGATGGTAAATTGCACCTTCCCATCTTTGACTTTTCTGGAGTCTCTGATATAGTTGAAAACACCATGCTCTTCCAAGATCCAGCTGCATAGACCCATGCCGGCCTCCTGTTTGTGGCAATGCATGTGTAGCCAGAGCAGCACTTGCAAGGGTTTAGTTTTGTCTTCCTCTCTGACATAGTTTTTTGTGGTATCCTCTGGCAATCTATCTTTGACACGCACCTATTTCTTCTTTACATCTTCTCTCCCTCCCCATGGAACCATCATCCACTTTGCCAATCTGAAATTTGCTTGTTCGCTCCATCAGTGCTACCTATTTTGGATTTATTTCAGAATTACAAAATAATTAAGATGCATTTAATTGCACTTAAGATATCTTTATTAGTCACATGTACATTGAAACACACAGTGAAATGTATCTTTTACGTAGCCTGTTCTGGGGGCAGCCCACAAGTGTCGCCACGCTTCTGGCGCCAACATAGCACGCCCACAACTTCCTAACCCATACACCTCTGGAATGTGGGAGGAAGCCGGAGCACACAGAGGAAACCCATTCAGACACAGGGAGAACGTACAAACTACTTTCAGACAGTGGCCGGAATTGAACCCAGGTCGCTGGCACTGTAATAGTGTCATGCTAACCGCTACACCACTGTGTCTGCACCACAATTTTTTTGTTGCTGTTTAACTTTACTCCATTATTTTCGATAAGAAAATGATGGACAAGTTATTGGACTACAAGGTATTAGGCCACTTGGCCCATCTGAGTCTGTTCTGCCATTCAATCATGCCAGATTTTTTTAAAAGCCCATTCTCCTGCCTTCTCTCCCAACCCCTTGCCAGTGAAGAACCTATCAATTTCTGCCTTAAATACACTGAATGACTCAACCTCCGTAGCCCTCTGTGGCATCCACAGATTCACCACCTGGTTGAAGAAATTCCTCATCTCAGTTTTAAAGGGCTGTCCCTTTTATTCTGAGGCTATGCCCTTGAGTTCCAGACTTTCCTACTAATGAAATCATCTTGTCCACATCTATTCTATCCAGGCCTTTCAGTATCTGGTAAGATTAAATAAGATTCCCCTCTTTCCCACCCCACCCTGACCCCCATCCTTCGGAACTCAATCAAATATGGACCCAGAGACCTCAAATGCTCCTTATTTTGGTGAAGGAAGCTATATTTGTTTCAGAAAAATGGTCAGGATCTTCTGACAGTGTTGCTGGAAGAAAATAAGTTATTCTTCTGTGCTATGCCATTGTCTAAAACACTGTTGACCAGTCTAACCAATCGATGTAGTTTTCACCATTTATTTCAAATCCAAACTCGCTTAGTTCCCGTCATTGTAAAGTTTGTGAATAGAAAGCACAACTCTTTCCAAAACTATTGATTAAAAGGACACCTTGCTGCAATATTTTTATTTTTTTTTAACAGGGACGTAGGGGTTTGGGTTCCATTTACGTGTGGGCATCTGGTAATGGTGGCCGAAGCCGAGATCACTGTTCCTGCGATGGTTATACCAACAGTATCTACACAATTTCTATCAGTAGTACAGCCGAGAGTGGAAAGAAGCCTTGGTACTTGGAGGAATGCTCATCAACGCTCGCTACAACCTACAGCAGTGGAGAATCTTATGACAGGAAAATTGTAAGTTAAAACGTTCCTTCTCATCACTTCCTCCTACCTTCCACTTTCTCCTATTGTATTTCCCTAAATTGTTGAACAGAGAATTGATGTTCCCTGTTTTCAACAATAATGAAACCATTAATTTCCTTCAAGAAGCTATTTATTGAGAGAACGATAAACAGAGAACTTGGGATGAGTTTTAGCTTTAGACACTTGACCAGCAGAGTGCATTGGTGTGCACCCTGGCATTGGAAAGGAAGGGATAGTGAGAGTTCCACATTGTGTCTGTTTGGGCACTGACTGTGGTGCTGCACTGCCCGTTGGTAGCTGCTGGGCGGATGCAACATTGGATAGATCTGAGACACAAACTGAATGCTGGAAGCATTAAGCAGGTCAGACAGGCAGCATCAGGAGGAGGAGAAACGGTAAACATTTCAAGTCAAAGACCCTTTGTCAAAAATGGCAATGGGGTGTTTAAGCTAAAACATTAACTCCATTTCTCTTTCTACAAATATTGCCTGACCTGCTGACAGTTTCCAGCATTTCTGTTTTTAGTTCAGGTACATAGCATCTGCATTTCTTTGATCTGAGACTGACCTGGCTGTAGTGAGACTGGCCCTGGGCTTTTGAATGGGGACAAGACTATTGGGTTGCAAGCACTGGATTGAAAAGCCTGGGACTGTAGTGGACTCTGTTATTCATGCAGACCTTGGGGAAGTCCTACAAACTAGATGGATGAATTGATGTAGTAAAAGGACTTCAGCACACAGAGTTGTAGAATACTACAGCACAGCGAGAGGATATTCAGCTATATTATGTCTGTTCTGGCTTCTAAAGAGCTATTCATTAAGCACATTTTTCTACCTACTCATACTTCTGATGCAATTTTAAAAGCCATTAATACATTTTGCTTTCATTGCTATTTTGATTTGTTCATTCTATGTTCTGACAACCCATTAAAATAAAAAATCTGCTGTCCTCACCTTTGTTCATTTTGGAAAGATCTTAATTTGATGTTTTCTATTTATTGACCAGTAGCATCAATTTCCATATTTTATCTTCCCAAACACCTTGTAACTGCATGCAACAGATCCATTTATGATTTTAAAATCTTAAGTATACTTGAAATATATAAAACCGGTAAACAAATCAAAAATCACATTTTTGTAGTGTTTTTGTCATGAATGTCTCAAAATATATTTTGCAGAGTGACTTACCTCAAGTACAATGTGGCTGAGCTGTTACTACAGTATACTGTATAACAATGCAGGAGATAAGCATGATTGGTCTATAACAAATTTTAAACAGTGATAAAATAATGAAACATCGAGTAGTAGATGCAATCTGATTTTTTTTTTAAAAAGACATCATTCCAAAAATGAGCAAGAGCCCATTAGAGCCTAATTAATATGGATTGGATCAAGGTGCATTTGTCTAGTGATAACAATGCATAGTTTAATGGCTGATGCCAGACGTCAAAGTCTTTGAGTTAAAATGAACAACTTCTTTGGAAGAACAGAAGGACTACTTCCCTCCTCCCTTTGCTAATTTTCTTCCTTGATTACCTAGGCAAGAAATTAATGTACGTTGACCCATATTGCCCTCTTGACTCTCACTCAATTGGCTAATGTTGTTGAGAGGTTTGGATGTTGAACATGTGGTTGTCAATCCTCTGTTATTATCTTAAACTTTCCAGAAATTGAAGATTAATCTCCTGTTATAGGGAGAGGTGGTAAATGGCAACATTCTTTTTTTATATGTATAAAAAAAAATTGCTTCCTATTTTTGAAAACTTTTATATACAGAAAAGGAAGGAATGGAAAGTTGTGTTTGATTATGTGAATGTTTTGGTGACCCAGCTGACTTTTCTGTAATGTGATGCAGGAGTGATGAAGCTTGCTGTGAAGTCCTCGGTTTGTTCACACTGAGGTAGCAGCAACCCAACATACACCAGTAAATCAAAGCTTGCAACCTTCCTTCATTGCTTGCTCATTCATTTCCAACAAATAGCCTTCAAAGAGGACAATTTTAAAGTTACTCTGTATATGTGTTTTTTTTTGAATAGTCTTTCACAGAACACTTAATCAAGCCTGTTTCGGACACCAGTATGTTACCAGATTTCTTGGCTAGTGTGAATAAGAACTTTCTTGAGATGATCCCAGCAGGTTGTTGCTAATGAACTTTGTCCACAAATTCTGAGTGTATTGGCACACATCTTGTGCGATTATTAGCACACATCTTTGTGGGAACTAGGCTCAGTTGTAGAGATGATAATTTAGCAAAGTCCACTTGGAACACCATCATCCTTAGCATAGTGTGAAGCCCCACAGCGTGCACTTTTGAGATGCTTTTCTTTGTGAAATCTCATCTGTGCACTGTACCTACATTGAATCTTTCTTCACCATCACATCAGATGGGTTTACTAAGAGCTGTGTAACAGAGGTGTCCAGCATCTGCATTATTCTAAAGATGAATAATTCAAATTTAAAGTGTTTGTGCAGTCTGAGGCCTTTTGAATTTTTTTGACAAAATCCTTCAAAGTCTTTGTAACTGGGCCAGAATACAATCTAAATCCTTCTGTAAGGGTTGTGTGCTGTAAGCAATTTCTTGAAAATGTTACACAATAGCCATTGATGCTTTATTTTCTCCTCCAGATTTTTTTTCCCTGTCCCATCTCATTAAAATTATTGAGTCATTACTCTATAAATAGTTATTTTGGGCCCTTACGAATAGCCTTGTGCTTTCACCAAACGTAACTGGATAGCGATTAGGGACCAAATTTCTTGATAATTATTCACTTCTTTGATCGAGAGTTGTGCTAGGCAATTATAGTAACAATCCCACTGCCATAGGTGAGACCAGCTAACTCAGCAATGAATGAGATGGAGATTGGACCCAGGGCTTTGTGGCATAGGTGGCTGAGATTTCATTGGTTCTAGCATTATGGTGAGGTAGTGGGGAGCAGTTTGCATCAACCTCGACAGAGTAATCTGCTCTGCTGTAGAGAGGAATGTTACTGAATGAGTGGGACAGAGGAAATGGATTTGTAAATTTGAACTAAGGATCAGGAACACTGCAGGCCAGTTTGCACCTGGAATGAAAAAATCAGACCAGGTTCTCTGCTTTTTATTTTCAGCTAAAAGCAGTATTGACAAGTATACTGCACACTTCCAGCATTTTCTGTTTATACCTTGCTGTCTTTTGCACTCTTTTCCCTCCTGAATTGCCTCTCTGCTGCAATTTTCTTTGGTGTTTGATATGTATTTTAAAAATACCCTCATGAACTTTCATCAGAGACAAATCTAATAAATCTGCGGGAAATGTTGCCAGTCTCGACTTCTGTATTTAGAGCCATTACTTCGTTGCAGAAGCTTATCATAGAATCACACAATACAATGGTTTGCCATTCAGCCCAGCTTGTCATTCCTGACCTTTGAAAGAGCTCCCCAATTAGTTTCCCTGCTCTTTCCCAATCTTTTGTTGGGCACACGCACACATACACACACGCACACACGCAACTCCCTTTTAAGAGCTGATATTGAAACTGCTTCTACCACCCTTTCAGACAGGGTACCAGATCACAATGTCTTGCCAAGTCTATTACAAAATATTCTCATCCTTCCCCCAGTTATTTGGCCAGTTACCATAAATCTGTTTGCTTTGCTTGCTATCCTCCTTCAATGAGTCTCCTCTACTTGCACCATAAAATCATTTTAAACACCTCCTATTAAACTACCAATAACCTTTGCTCAAAAGACAACCAAATGAAATATCTCCATCTCTCTTTATAAGTGAAGCCCTGCATCCCCTTTTTAATATTTTGGTAAAGCTTTTCTGTATTCTTTCCAAGGTCTCAACATAATGATTTATGCTGCTTAGATTTTTTTGGAAACAGTTGGTGAGGAAACCAACAAGTAACTTGCAATTTTATCCTTACTAAAACCAAGCCCATATTCAATTCAGTTTACAACCAAGTGCAACATCTAGTGTAAAAGTAAAAGCCATGGCAAGTCACAAGGGTGACCTTATCTAAAAACAAAACACACAAATCAGTAGGCTATAAACAGAGCTAAGCAGTCATATAACCATTGGCTCCATGCCATGTTTACTAGTTGTCACATCCAGTCTGTATTAGCTGTAAACAATCAGTTAATTAACAATACAGCTTGATTTTTGCATTCTTAGCAATGGTGGAGCCTTGTATGCAAATACAAGAAATAACTTACATATTTTGCAGATATCTAGTCAATGGTGCCAAAAGGGCAATCCCATTTTGGAACTGGGGATTCAGTATCCAATCAGTCGGCTCATTCTATATTGGTGGTTTGCAACCTATTTGTCATCATGGGTCGTGCATGCACCTTTGCATGTTTCAGTGGTCACACCCATGCAACTAACTTGTGTATCCATTTAAAAGATGTGCTGTGTTTTATTCGGGTAGTAAGCATGCTATGGGTTGAGAACCAGTGCTCTGCATGATATTATGAAGTAACAGTGTACTGGATATTCTGGGAGAATCTTGAGAGGATGGATGTGGAGAGTGCATTTCCTCTTATGGAGAATCTAGATTTAGAGGATCCAGAATAAGGGTTTTCCCATTTAAGACAGAAATGAGTTAAGACGTTTTCTCAGAGGGTTGTGAATCTTTGAATAGATCTTCTTCAAAGGGCTGTGAAAAATAAATACTTAAGGCAGAAGAGGTGCGTACTTGGTAAGTAAGGGATACAAGCTTACCTGTAGTAGGTGGAAAAGTGAAGTTACAATCAGATCAATTATGATCTTGTAGAATGGCAGAGCAAGTTCCAGAGGTTGAGCAGTCCAATCCTGCTTCGAATTCGTGTGTTCATATGGGCCCTGACAAAATCAAAGCTGAGTCCAGTTATACCAGAACCAGGTATTTCTCCCTTCAACCACTGCTACTGGTTTCAGCAATGCAGATTATATCCTAGTTTTGTATTGAAAATACACTGTACATAACTTTTTTAAAGGCCAGTATCTGTGCCCTGATGTTTTCCCTCCAATTATCAGTTTGTTGCTGGGAGGATTCAGCAAATGTGTCATCAAATGACATCAGCCTATGTTTGCACAGAACCAAAACACCGCAGATAGTGGAAATCTTGGAATAAAACTGAAAATGTAGGAAATACTTGGGTTGGGCACCATCTGTGGGGAGAGAGAGCAAGAGTTAATGGTCTTTTAATAAACTCTGATCATGGTTAATAGTCCACATCACACCATTGTATTCCCGAATATTACATTTGCTTTCCTCTACATCTTTGCTTATTGTGTTGTCATGTTGCTTTTTAATCCATGCATTTATTTTTACTTTCTCTACTCAATGAGCACGAGCAGTTCTTCATGTACTTCTCTATCAGTTTAATAGCAAAAATAATTCCATGCATTTAGGTTTTGTATTTTTGATTATAGTTGTTGCCAATGAACTTTGGAATATGGTTGTGGGAGGAGTGGAATTGCGTGTGCCACCTCTTTGTGGTCTCGTTCTCAGCTTTGTGTGTGATTGTGGATTTATTACAGGAAAGAAATTAGTTTTTCTATGCCAACAGTGCAAGCCAAATTTGTCTGTCCCATTTGGATCAGAACTAATTTAAATTACATCATAATTATAGAACTCTTCGGTGCAGAAACAGGCCCTTCAGTCGACAATGTCCATACCAAATATCAAGTAGCTGTCCATGTTAATTCTATTTACCAGCACTTGGTCCATAGCTTTTATGCCTTGGTAATTCAAGTACTTGTCTGGATACTATTTGAATGTTGACAGTACCTGCCTCAATGCAGTGCATTCTAAATTCCAACTACCCTTTCCAGATCGCCACTAAACCAATTACCCCTTACCTTAAAACCATGCCTTCTAGAACTAAATATCCCTGCCATGGGGAAAAGTTTCCTAATATCCACCCTATCCATGCCTGTCATTATTTTGGACATCTCTATCAGGACCCTGTCAGCCTCCTCTGCTCCAAGGAAATCTAACCCAGCCTATCCACCATCAACTCAGAAGTGACGAATCTCTTTCTTGTTTCAGATTACCACTGACCTCAGACAGCGATGTACAGATAGCCACACAGGAACCTCTGCATCAGCACCACTGGCTGCAGGAATCATAGCACTGGCACTGGAAGCAAAGTAAGCTGCAACTCATTGCTCGATGACTTGTGTTAAATGTTCCCTCTGTGATCCTATTGAAAACTGACAAGCTAGGCCAATTTAACTTAATTGGATAAATTTTAAGCATCTACATCTTAATCATTTTTACAAGACAGTTTATGTTATGCTTAAAATATTTTCATAAGCTGGTATTGGCCGATTGCACAAGTATATTCATTTTGCACAGATAGATGCATTTTGGTTACTGCTGCCCAAAAGAAACTAACCTTTGCTGAAGAAAAAGCCCAATAGGTCACTGCTGCACAGCTTTTGTTTCTTTGTTAAGGAAGGAAGCTACTAGGAAGCTGTGTAAGTTGGTGGGTCAATTTTGCTTTGGCTATTTGTGTATTTATTTAGCAGGACCTGTGTATTTAACTTGAACTGCTGGGCATCAGTCCAATGTAACTGGTAAATAAGGCCAAATTGTCTAAATGTATAGCTCCCTATTTCCCTCTCAGTTCATTGAAAGGAGCTGCCTTTTAAAAGCATCGAATCTGTCACAATGTCTTTGGCTTTGTATTCAAACAGAAGTTTTTTTAAGCTGAATTTAAAGTGTTGCGGTGGTGGAAGGTTTTCTGCAAAAGATACTCAGATCATCATCACAGGTTTGCCAAAATTGGCCTGCCAAATATATTGTTTGAATACCTCTGTGGGTTGTCATGAGCTTTTGTTTGGGCGAAAATGCAGACTTGAGCCATCTCAGATCTATGAATGAGCACATCATATGTGGATCTGAGATGAACTATCAGTAGCTATTGTTAATGTATGCAACAAGTACAGATGATGTAACCCTTGTAATATCAATATAACTTTTATGCCATGCTTTCTTTTCAGAATTCAAAGCATTATGTCACTGGTATAAGTGTCCTGAATTAGTCTTTTTCAATCTCAGCAAGATTTTTCTTTTCACTCCACACTTTTTATTTGTTATTAGTCATTTACTTCTAAACTGACAGACAAGAAACGTGACAAGGATTTCCATATTCTCTGCATCGGAACTGAACCATAAATCTCTTTCTATATTGCTGAATAGGCTTGTGTCTTTTTTATTTTGCTTCAATAAGCAAAGCCATTATCCCTTTTCCGTCAGGATAATTTCATTAGCAGAATCTTTTATGAGATCAGTTTTTGTCACGCTAACTCCTGCGAGTAAACTTCATTGTATAGTTTTAAACTTTTTTGTTCTCAAATCTGTGTCTCCAACCTTTTCCAGTCCTGCAAAACTCTTATCAACACTATCCTCCACTTCAGCCTCTTGCACAAGGCCATTTACATTGCCCTATCATTTTACAGCATGCTTTCAGCTGTTGGGTCCCAAGCTCTGGGGTCCTTGCCCAAAGCAATTTGGCGTCTCTCCCAACTCCTCTTTGAAGATGTTCTTTAAAATCCTGTCCCCCCTTTTAAGCTTTGGATTATCTCCTTGTGTGGCTCGATGTTAAAATTTGTTCAATCAAACTCCTGCGAAATGTCTTGGTGCATTTTACTCTGTTAAAGATATTATTAAGCTTTTATGGTGTTTCTATGATAATGTTTCCTCAGCACTGGGTTTTGCCAGTATCAATATTTAAGGTAAATTAATGTCATGTAAACATAACAAGGCAGCATAGGTCACTTGGCCATTTGATCATGCTTTGCTATTCATTAATGGATGATCCAATCACCACTCTCCCTATTCTCCTTGATTTCTTTGTGGTTTACATATTTGTCAGTGTCTTCCTTAAATAAATTAAATGACTCTGCCTCCCGAATTCTCTCTATTAGGGAATTCCGAACATTTATAGCCTCTAGGAGAAGAAATTCTTCCTCAACCCTGTCTGAAATGGGAGGGCCCTTATCTGAAACAATGTTCCTTGTATCTAAATATGCCGTA
>JAUZTB010000118.1:67052136-67062471 GCA_034780895.1 Rhynchobatus australiae | reverse complement strand
TATGGGCTCAATATTGAACTCTACAAATTCAGGTAACTTAATGTTTTGGTCTGTATTCATCATCTATCTGTAATATTAGCTCAGCTTTTTGTTTACCTTTTCCTTTTTTCTCACGCAGGGAGTGGATGACGTGCCCAGCCTGATCTGTAGTGCTTGCCTTTAAGCTGTGCATTCCTTTGTTCTCACTCTATAACTGCTCCCATTGACCAGGTGGTCTTGTTTACGACTTATCCCCAGGGTCACCCTATCAGAGACATCTCCCTGCAGCTTTAGAAGCTTCTTTTGTCTCTTTTTCAGTTCTGGTGAAGGGTCTCTGACCTGAAATGTTGATATTGTTTCTTTTCCCACAAGTGCAGCCTGACCTGCTGAGTATTTCCAGAATTTTGTTTTTGTCTCTTTGCTAGTGTTAATTACAGGGGCAATCCAGGCTCTACACACACACCGCAGGTCCCATTGGTTGGGACTTGTCTACGAGTCACTGTCTGTGAAGGGTTTTCTTTGTGGGGTTAAACAAGTTAATACTTGCGGTCCAAGACCCTTTGTTAGACTTGTTCTGTTGGAGGGCCTCAGATCTGAAATGTTAATTATTTCACTTACCACAGATGGGGCCTGACCAGCTAAGCATTTCCAGCATTTTCTTTTCTTTAGTATGGATTTCCGGCATCTTTAGTTTTTTCGCTTTTTTTTACAGGCTCCCTGAGACCTTTGACATTTTTTGTCTTGTAGCAATGTTTCTATTTCACAATGGTCAGTCCAACAGCTACCTGTAATGCTGAGGGTGATCATGTATCCTGTCCACGTGTCATCCTGCCTATTTCCAACAACTTTACCCTCTCCTTGCAGCCTGCTTTCTTAATTAGCTTTGTATCAATAACATTTAAATACAGTGCACTTGATCCCATCATTTTAGTTAGCAAGATCAAATATTGGGGCCCCAGCACTGACCTTTCTGTGCATGATGGTTACAACTTGCCAAATTGAAAATGAACACTATCCTGCTCTGTTTTCTGTTCATTATCTGATCTCTTTCCATGTTGATACATCACCCAATCCAATAATCTCTAATTTTGTGTAACACACTTCATGTGGTACTTTATTGAATCCAAATGCACTGTTTACTGCTCTCCACCTTAGGTTTTCTGCTAATTACAACCTTGAACTCTAATAAATTTCTAATCTTGACCTCACAATCTACCTTGTCATGACCTTGCACCTTATTGTCTGCCTGTGCTGCACTTCGTCTGTAGCTGTGATATCTTACAGCTGTGATAATATATTCTGTTATTGTTTTTACCCTCTACTACCTCAGTGGATGGTGTAATGAATTGATCTGTATGAACTGTATGTAAGACAAGTTTTTTAACTGTACCTCAGTACAAGTGACAATAATAAGCTAATACTAATACTAACTTTCTAAATTTACCAATACTATGTTCTTCATAGATTCCAGTATTTTCTTACAACAGATGTCAAACTAACTCATCCAAAGTTCTCCCTGTTCTACCCTAAATAGCAGGGTGATCTTTTCCATCTTTCAAGCCACTGGGGCCATCCAAATCAACACATGCACTTTCAGTAGCATCCTCTTTTACATCCTTGGGTTCCAAGCCAACAGGAACAGGGAATTTTGTCAACTTTTGTCTCTCAAATTTCTTCAGTGATACAAGTTCCCCATTCTCCCTAGATGAGTTCCCCACTTATTTCCTAAGAGATTTTCTTGTACAGATGCCAATTTTTCATTTAGTGTTTCTGCACTTTCCTTGTTCTACAGCATAATTTCTCCTTTACTTTATCAATTTGTAAAATCTATTTTTTTTAGTTTATTCTTTCTACTTGCTCTCAATTTTTAAATCATCCTTTATTTTTGAATGCTACAGTCCTCCCAATCCTCCTGATAGCAATAAGTCTTTTACTTTTATTTCTATTTGCTTTTAACTTCCCGGTGGACCACTTTTCATATTGGTTTAGTTCATTAATTTGTGATTCCATTATAATTCTTTAAAGGCTGACTTTTGTTTGTGTCCACCATTTCTCCTGTCCACCACATCTTTTAATCTGCTCTAACTAATGAGCCGCTCATGCCAACATAACCTGTCTGCGTTCAAATTTAAATCTCCAAATCAATAATTCCTCTTTCTTATTCATTCCAGTTTTGTATTTTAATGTACCAGCTTAAATTTAGGGGGTTTAAATTTTCTCTTCTTTGGGGAAAAAAGGTGGAAGCTAATAACTTGTTAACTGAAAAAAATAAATGTAAATGCAGGTGGCAATGAAATATTCAATTTTCTGAGAATGCAATTTCATTAGTTGGTCATTAATTATAGAAAAAATAAATAAAATGCTTTATTAAGAAGTTACTTTTCCAAATGTATACTTTCAATTATCCATGGAAGTCCGTTATTAAAGGATGAAAGAATGACTTTTCTCATCAACCAATGTGATAAGTTTATCTTGGTGCTCATAACATATGAAATGAGTCTTGTGTGTGAAATTTTAATAAAATTATTATCCAATTTCAACTTTGTGTAATTAGTCCAATGGAATACAAGGTTATGTATTGGCAGTATAGATCTGCAAACATAGCCCTAAGTCATCTTAATGCATTGATGTAACACTGTTTGAATTTCTTCAGTTCTTAGACTTAACTTTCTCATTATTGTACAGCTTCTTTAACAGATCAGTGCCAAAAAATTCAACCCTAGTTCAAACAAAATGCAATGAATTATGATGCTTTTTTAAAAAAAATTGTAGACTTTAAATTATTATTCAAAGGTAAGATGGATCTTTAACTTGAAATGTCACTTGGAAAGAAACTTGCATAACAGAGTCAGTGATTGCAAATTAATGGAAGGAAATGTGATGAGGAATTCATCTCTTGGAGAGGAAATTTTTAAATATAATTGAATGGGATATTTTAGAAGTGTGTGTGTAATGCTGCATTGACTGTAAATTGCCTAGTAGTGTAGTAATGATCTGTAGTTTTCCTTGGGATTCAAATACACAGTAACTTGGAAAATCTTTACCACTACAATCTAGGATAATGACTTTGAAGAAATTGGAGCCCAAATTTGCTGTTGATAAAAATATAGGTGGGTTAACAAGTTGTGAGGAGGATACCAAGAGCCTGCAAAGGGATATCAGTGGGTTGTGAATGTGGTTAGAAGTTGGCAAATGAAAAATATGAGTTAATAAAGAATGAAAATACAAATTCTTTAGGTAGGATGGAACAACAAAGTGTTGAAGTACAAAGGGATCTGGGGGTCATGTAAATGAATCACAAAAATTTAGCATACAGATGCACCCAGTATTTAAGGCTTAAAGAAATATTGGCCTTTATTGCAAGCAGTGTGGAGTATAAAGGAGTGAAGTTTTGGTGCAGCTTTCCATGGCACTGATGAAACTGCACCTGGAGTACTGTTTTAGTCCTCCTGTTTAAGAAAAGATGTGCTTGCAATAGACCCCAGTGCAGAGGAGGTTCACTGGGTTGCTTCTTGGGATGAAGGGATTTGTTAAGCAGGTTGGTTCTATATTCAAATGAGAGATGATCTCATTGAAGCAGTCAAGGTTCTGAGGGGGGGATTGACAAAGTGGATTCTGAAAGGTTATTTTCTCAAATTGGGGTCTATCTTAAATTTGGGGCCATAGTTTCAGAATTAGGGGTGATCTGTTTAAGACAAATGAGGTATTTCTTCCTCTGAGGGTTGTGACTCTTTGGAATTCTCTATTCCAGAGAGTTGTGGAGGAGTCATTGTCCATCTCTGCCATACATATATCCAGACATTTGAACTACAAAGGAATTGAGCAGGAAAGTGGTATTGAGGCCAAGATAGTGGAGCAGGCTCGAGGTTGATTGGTTTACTCCTCCTACTGTTCTATCTTTTAAAAGAGAGATATATTTTGGAGTTTAACTCAAGTTTTTCACTATGAATGCAGAACTTGCGTTCCTCAATGTCCAAGAGGATTCTTTGGTGATGAGAAGAAACGCTGCAAGAAGTGCTGGTCCATCTGCGAGACGTGTGAAGGGAGCCGTAGTGACCAGTGCACCTCCTGTAAACCTGGGTACTACTTGAATGAAGAGACAAATTCCTGTGTACCCAACTGCTCAGATGGCTTCTACCTTGACAGAGGTAAGATTTTCTATTAAGAAAACACAACATTAACTCCATTAGGTTTTACTTCGTATTTCTCCAGTACTGACTATGTCACTGGAGTTGTAATCCAGAGACCAGGACTAATGACATGGAAAAGTCAACTAAAATCCAAATACCAACTGGGGAAATTAAAGTCAGTTCATTAAATAAGTCTAGTCTAGCAGGCATAGTGATATTGACAATGAAATTACAGATTCAGCAATATCCTTTTGAGAAGGAAATCTGCATTTCCTAACTGTTGTAGTGGATCTTAATGATGTGGCTAATGTTGAGCTGTCCTCTGCAATGCCCTGCAAACTGGTTGGTTCAACTGCAACTCCGGATGGCCCATAAATTATGGTCTCGCAATATTCTGTAAATTAGTCATAAATGAAACCTTGTGTTCACTACAGTTGCTATAAACGATGTTGCTGCTGGTATGTTTCTAGTGCTTCAATCCAGATATTGACCTGTGGGTGCTGAGATAAGATTGTTGACACCACTTCATTCAGTGCGTACCATGGGCCCAAATGGAAGGTGGCCTACAAATTACTTGGGCTTTCTGCTTGTGCCAGGCTAAAAATGTTTAAGGTATATATGAGCTGACTTGCGCATGGGTGGAGGATGGTAAAATTAATGATGGCACAATAAAATAAATATGAAGTTTTACATTTTCTCTAGCCACACTGACACCAGCTGACCATAAGAACTAGACGATCTGTGTGATTTCACACAGCCCTTGGTGCAATGATGTAATTGACAAATTTTATTGAAAGAGTAATAGTCAAATAATTGAAAAGGAAGAAAAAAACTGCAGGTGCTGGAAATTTGAAATTAAAACAGTAAATAGTGGAGGTCAGGCAGCATCTGTAGAGACTGTTTCAAGTTGATCTCTTATCAGAAGCAGGAAAGGTTAGATAAATAGACAAGTGGTTTCCTTTAGGTCCAGCATCAGATAGATCATCTTGCCTTTTCATAATTTCTGTGCCACTATTTTACAAGCTTATCTGCTGCATATTTCTACTGTATATGTACATTTACATTCTTTTTCCCTAGGTGACAATATGTGCAGAAGATGTAGTGAAAACTGCAGAAAATGTAGTGCATTCCACCATTGTACAGAATGCATGCCAGGTTGGAGGTAAGAACATTGCTCTTTTTAATGGAGTGAGAGAGAGCTGAGCAACATTGCGTCTCAAAGGATTATAAAAGTTGACGGAGCAGAAGGCAGCCATTCAGCCCAATGTGTTTGTGCCGGTGAAAAAGAACTCTCCGGCCTAATCCCACCTTCCACACCTAGGTTTACAGTCCTGCAGATTATAGTCTTCAAGTACATACCAAGTACCTTTTTTAGTATGAAAATCTCCAAAACGATGTAATATATCGTCCTACTTTTCACAATTATTCAAAGTTTATTTTATAGAAGTTTAACTTGATGTACATTGATATTCAACAAGTCTTTTGATGCAAGAATATTTGCCTTGTAGTCCATTTTGTTATGTGTACCTGTATTTCTTGTTAGTTCACAAACTGAATTTATTCTTAATTTTGATCAAATGTATAAAATTAAGATTTACAATATCCCTCATGAAAGATTATTTGCAGATTTGTGCAGTTAGGGCCTCTAGTGATAAACTTACAGTTCACTGTAGGACTTCTAAAGGACTAGGTTAAATCCACAGGCTGCTGTACAAGGTGACAACATAAAGGAAAGTGACTCTAAACTTTCCCCTGTTTGCTGTCCTATGGAATCCAAAATCAAAAGTTCATTTATGAGAATATTAAGGAGAGTGGAATCCAGGTTGTTAATGATGACCTTGTCTTTTGATTTCATATAACCATTTAGTTCATGCGTCTATAAAATTGTCCCACATGGAATTGTTACACTTACAGCATGCAGAAACAGAGGTTCTATCAAAGATTCTCAAACCATCTCGTGCCACACATACTTCAGAATTATTTCCTGCAGATTCCCTCCCTCCTGTTCTCCATTCCAATAATAAACATTGAATAAAAATTATTCAATTCCACCCCCTTTTTAACATTAGTACCTCACTGCCCGGGAGGGCTACTCCCCAGTGTGAAAATCTTGTCTCTGTGTTTGTTTCCCAACTCTTAAATACTTCAAGTCATCATTCACTGCAGGCCTCAGTTTTCAGTAACTTGTCTTCCTTGTCTCTACCAGGTGGCAGGGACCAAGGTGCATCTTAAACTGTGAAACTGGAACTTACTTTGATTCACACAGCAGGGATTGTGAGAGGTGTCCCTTGTCTTGCGCAGCTTGTGCAGGTAATTTTGTGACACACATCCAAGCATGTTCTGCTTATTTTTGGAGGGGACTGGGAACCTTGGAATTGTTGGTTTGACTAGCTATTTTCCTAGTGTATGCTTGTGTTGTATTGATCCAAACGGACTTGTAGTTTGATGTCTGTGTGGAGATGCTTATGCCATTGTAATGTCTTCACTTTTCTGTATCATTTTGTATTGTCAAAGTGAGCTTGATGTTGTGTTGCACACAAAATTTTGATTCTGTTGCCCTTTTTCTAATCTTTTTGCAGGACACAGACAGAGCTGCAGCTGTGTTCAGCTGTCAACTAAATTACTGTGCACTCTGTCCTTTTGCTGCTTCTTTTCAGCTCTGCACAGTCCAGTTGTTTATTTCATTCTTACCTCTTTATTGCCCACTCTTTATGAATTTCTCCATTACTAAACTGCTTTACATTGCAAAATATGTGTTCGCAGGAGTGAGGTCCTTGCATTATCCACCAAACCATCCGAATAAAGTTTTAACATCCTAGACCTTTTGTTTTTGAGTAACTTTATATGGGTAAACATTCCATCTCGTTGCCTGCAGAATTGGCATGAAGGCAGTCCAACAATCATTTGGGTATTGTCTTAACCAAGTCCTCATTCCTTCCTCACCTTTGAACACCTTGTTGATGATTATCTTTAGCACATGTCCAACAACCACCTCCTTGTTAGCCTTGAGTTGGTTGCTGGTATTTTAACATCCAGATCGCAAGGTTTTGTCCCAGGCCCCTGTGAGATTTAGGCACAAAAATCTAAGCTAACACTTCAGCATTGAAGTCATTTTGCACAATTGAAATGCTTTCAGCCTAGACATTAAACGAAGACTCTGTGTGCTCTCTCATGTTGATGATCATAATATGCAGTTTTAAAAAGGATTAGGGATAATCCCTGCTGTCCTGGCCAATATCTATCCCCCAATAACGTCACATATTTATATTAAAAAGGTGGTGATCGCCATTCATTGGAGTTTTGTGTGCAGATTGGCTGTGGCTTTTTTTTAAACACCACAATGGTGCCTAAATTTTATTAGAATTTCATTGGTTGCAAATCATTTCTGGATATTTGGGGATTATGAAAGGGCTTCATAACTGCTACATTTTCAATCATATACCTCTTCAAAGGCCAATAAAAACTGTAGAAGAACGTGAAAGGAGCACCTTAAAATTCGGTGCCAAACTCATGAAACTACACTACATGACTGTACAAATGCTAAACAGTAGAAGCACCGTGGTATTGTCAGAGCTAAATGATGCCATTAGTAACAGATAGATAGTATCACAGTAAACAACACAAATGCCAGAACTCAGCCAGATAATACCTGCAGTGCTGTTGCATTCAGTTGTGAATGATGGACACTTTTACAGCTGATGAGTGGAGAAGGCAATTACTAGATGAACAAAGGAAAAGATTAAAGGATGTCACAAAGTCACCTTGAAGAAGTGCGACATCTCCACTGACTCGAGGAAATCCCTGGCCCAACATGCATAATTCTCGTATGAAAAGCAGCAGAGTCAGGGTTGGGTGGGATGGAGAGGAGGCTCTGTTGATGGTGAAACAGGACTCTGCAATTGTTTGTAGAGGCTGTGGAGAAATTTCCTGATTTTTTTTTTCGGTTTCTTCTACCTAAACCTGTCTCCAAATAAAAGTAAAATTTGATAAATGGTGTTACATCTGTCCAGTGGGTTAAATGTTATTTTTACACATCCACAGCAATTAGGTTTGGATTATCACCTTGGGGCTCAGAGCTGATTCCTATCCAACATGTGGAAAGGGTTCCTGTTTGCAATTAAATGCAGTTAATCGAATCCTTCTGATGGATCACCAGGCTGCTGTGTGAAGATAACTTGAGCATTTTGTGGATGAGAGTTCACAGCAGCACAGAAATCACTGAAGCTGAGACTGAACATGAATAAACCTCCTGAAACCTTTAACCTTGGACTCGATTCTCATTCCCTGCAGAAGCAAATAATTTAGGGCTTGCAGTAATCAGAAAACTGTAGTTACAGCTCTGGGTAAATAACTTCCTGTAGGAGGAGAACAGTTGTTACTGTCACAGTGACAGTAATTGCATGTTCATAAAAATATTACTGTTTTCCTCTGAATCCATTTATACTGATCCTGGAGTATTGTAGCACTGTAGTGAAGGAGGATCAATGCTTTGTCTACAGGAGTATCTGTAGCTAAATTTGAAAACTGAATATTTTTGTTGCAATTTGACTTTACCATGGCATTGAAGAATACTGTTTTAGGAACTAGTGCATGAAGTTGTAAGTCCCAAGATATGGGGATTGTGAATGAAAAGCTGTTTGGAGACTTCCACCACCTGTACACATTTAAAGACCACATCTTTGCTTTGGAAGGGTAATGAGAGAGCACGTGGTTCCCCTGTGGGACCTCAAGATACAGCAGTGCAAGAAGTAGAGTGCTGATACCGGAATGATTGCATAAGCTAAGTGGTCCATTCCTCACCTAATTGGTAGCGCTGCTGTTCTTCTGATGCTGTTATTACTGAGGGATTGCTGAAGTATGAAATATAGCTACTCGTAATCTAATGGCATGTTAATAGTGATCTAGCGGATGACTGTTAATGTGCCATTACATCGGCTCAAAAGAAGTTCTAATCTGATTTCCACCTTGACAAAATTTGACCTCCCATCAACAACAAGAACTTGTTCTGTGGCCAGTTCAATGTTTATCTGTGTCATCTGAATATCTCAAAGGAAATGCTGAAATGTTCTGTTTCTCGCAAGCAAACTAATACACCAACACAGAAGACAGACAAAATACAATCAAATCTTTATGTATCCAATATGAAAAATCGGTTGTTCATATTTGATTTGTAATTAATTTAGTTTATTTCCAGTTTTGTGCTGTCATTACTTAGTCTATTATGCTGTTTTTAAGTTACAAGAGTTGGCTATTTATAAGACGAGCATAGATTGGGGATGTAGAAGCAATAGGAATATATAGGAATGATTGTAATCGATACAGGCATTATATATTTGCAGGAAAGGAATTTAACAATCAATATGTCTGGTGATTGCACTTAAATAATTCAATACTTGAAAGGTTAGATGTAAGAATTTTCAAATGAGTGCACTTTGTAACTTGGGTTTCCAATTTAGGATTGTGTAACTATAGTCTTGTGTGTCATGTGTTCCAGGGCCACGCCAAGATTCCTGTACACAGTGTATTGCAGGTTATTACCTGGAGGAATGGAGATGTGTGTCAAGCTGTAGCACTGGCTACTACATGGACCAGGCATCTGAATATGGAGAAAAGACGTGCAGGAGGCAAGTTCCGACTTTTTCTTTTTATATATGCATTAGTGATTTCAAAGTATTATATGAAGTTGTTCATCTTTTTGATTAAGCTTTAGACACCTATATTAATCTTCCTCTGCCTATCTATGAAGGAATGAGGAATGTATTGAATTATTACCAAATTGCACAGTAGGGAATAAGGAACCTGCAATGCAGTTCTAAATCACAGTTTCTGAGGATAGTTAATGGTGAACATTTCTTTTTGTTACTTCCTCAATAAAGGCCAATGTTACTGGGTGTCTGGAAGCAGTAACCACCCTCCCTTTTATCACGATTTCATAATATTTTGCTTTTAATACTCCAAAGTCAGTGGGCAATCCAAAGCTCTTTTCTTTACCTTTTTTTAAATGTGCATTTATACAGAGCCTCTCATAACCTCAAAGTCCCAAAGTATTTTACACCTGATGGTACTCCCGGCAATGTTTATAATTAGAATCACTGAATGAAAAATTAAACTCTAGGGTGTGAACTGAGTTATTTCTTGCTTTATTTAAGATCCTGAATATTAAATACTTATCTTCCAAGTCCTTGTCATTGGTAATTTATTCTAACCTAGTCAAATCATGTAGATG
>JAUZTB010000118.1:66993137-67004269 GCA_034780895.1 Rhynchobatus australiae | reverse complement strand
TCTCTCTCTCTCTCTCTCTCTCACATCCTTAATAATTCATTCTTTTTCTCATTGCCATAACTTTGCATAACAATTTTATTTTGCAGATGATGCATTGTGACATTAGTTATTTTATTCTGTTAAGTTCCATCATATTTAATTTAAAATTATTATTTGCATCATGACTTTATCAAAAAGTAATACTGTATGTGCAAGGGATGAAGTTTCATGCTGTACTAACAGTACATAAAGGCTTACGACCTGAAAGAATACACATATCCAAGTATTATTGGGTTGCGTATGATCTTTTAGCACTTTGCTTCATCTTTTTTTCATTGTTGTAGATCAATATATTGATGATGCAGGAAAGTGCCACAACTGTCATTCCTATTGTGATAAATGTTCTGGCCCAAGCGAAGATGAGTGTATTAGTTGCCCTGTTCCAAGGTGAGTCCTTTTGACAATATCCCCTGTTTTTACCTGTTTTATTTGGGAGTAATCTCTCTGCAGTCAACTTCAAAGCAAAACAACTCAGAAATTACAATTGGAAATAAGAAACAGCCAGCACCTAAGAGGAGAGAAGCTATCTGAGGTTGTTAACCTTTTATCCCAACTGTAAGTTGTTAAAGATTTAACTGTTTATAGACAAGTTTGCAGATTGGGAAACTAGTGAGGGTGAGGGAAGGCAAAAATGAAAAAGAAGATCTGTGGTAGGAGGGAGAATAGTAATGAGTAAACAGCAAAAGGGTAATGATGATACAAGTTTTTAAATGACCTCATGGAAAGATGTGCTATTTCCCAACTTTATGTTGAGCTTCAATGAGATGGTATGTCAGACTGAGAAGGAAGTGGAATGGAAATTTAAAATGACGTGCCAAAACAACAGGGCCACCTTTCTGAACGAATGGAATATTTGGCAAGGTGATCATGAAATCTACAGTTAATGTTCCAAATGTAGAAGATTTTCCATCATAACAGCAGTACAATACATTGTTGAAAATACAAGTCAATCATTGTTTTGCCACAAAGGAATATTTGAGACCTTTTGATGTAAGGAAGAAAGGAGGCAAAAGGATGAGTGTTGCGTCTTCTGAGCCTTTGTTAGTTTATTTATGGGTTGTGGCCATCGCTGGTAGTGCGGTGTTTACTGCCCATCCCTAACCATTCTTGAGAAGGGTGTTCAGCTTGACCTACTCCAGTCCATGTAGTGTACAGTACCTTTAGGTTGAGAGTTCCAGTATTTAGATCTACATGGAATATGGGTTTAGGAAAAAGTGCCCAGGGATATGAATGAGGATAACATGGAGGGGATCTTCCGTTCATATTGCTGAAAGTCATAATAGGAGAAGGTATGTTTGGTGGTGTCATTACACTGGCTACAATAGAAATGGCAGAGAGCCATGCATTGAATATGGAAGGTTGGGTGGACAAGAACTCTATTGTGGATCTGAGCTGGAGTGCTAGGAGGAAATGATGACCCATGGGAAATTAAACAGATATTGTTGAGGGCAAAGAGAAATCCTGATCTAAGACTAAGGGAATATACATTGAATATACATGGAATCTGGTGAAAATCATGAATTGGCGATGGATAGATGAAGAAAGGAATCAATTTCTTGCTAAAATCAAAATGGAAGGACAAAGGCAGAGTATAGCTGTAAGAAACACCAGGTTCTTAGTAGACGCTGGTGTAAATGAAAGTATGGGAAGAACACATAACGGTGAAGGAGGAGTGGAAATCGAATTAATGCTCTAGCTGGGGGTGAGAGCTGGCAGTGACATCTACATATTCATTAAAGGAGATGAGTACAGAACTAACTAAGACTAATTTGTAAAGGAAAACTTATAAAACAAACAAACACAAACTCAACGCAGGTGCCATGCAGGCATCTAGTTACAGGTCATGCCCAGTTGCAAATTGATTGGATTGCCTTTAAATGACCTCATTGTGATGCTTGATATTTGAAATAGTCGATGGTACAGAACACATGCCAGGGAAGTTAGTCTTCCACCAATTATGCCTGAAAGCCCAAAAACCCTATCTGAGTAATGACTGTGGATGTGTCCTTACAGGCTATAAGTCAAGAGGGAGGCAGTTGTACAGTTCTGTCATTGAGTTGCAAAGGCACAAGCACTCAACAGAGAACAATGGACTGCACTACAATTTTGGGAGTCACGAGCAACACCACGTTCAGTTCTCTTGTACAAATTTGTAGAGAAAACACCTGGTTAATAGTCAAACACACAGCCTCAATTCAATGGTGCCAATCTCCCATCTGAATCAGGAAGTTATGGGCACCAAGCCCACTGCAGGTGCTTCAGCACCAAAAATCTTGTATTAAGCTATTTCATGAACTGCACCACTTGATCCCAGCTTTTTTTAATGCTGGCAAGCACAAATGAGAGGAATGCAGGGAGTTGGACTGGACTAAGCCACAGACACAGTTGAAAGGTGTTCTTGGCACATGAGAAATGAATGTTAGCATGCTATTCCAAAACACACATGATGTAAGAGTTTGCACTCTGGTATGCTCTCTGAGGTTGTGTGAGCGTTTACATGTCAGAGAGCAAAAAAGGATGAAACATAAGAGCAGGATCATACTAGCCCAGTGCTTGGATGAGGTTTGCAACTTTAACTGTTTCTAATCTTCTTTTATTAACAATATGTTCCAAAATATTTCTACCTCCTCCTCAGATGGCGTAACCAGTAACTTGTCATAAATTTGAGAAGCACAAATAATGACAGAGAGTGCCCAACCTACAGCTTATTCTACATGTTAGTAACTAGCCACACTGTATGTTCACCTTGATTGTGTTACAATGATGGATGTGTAAATTGCTTTTAAGGTGCAGAGACTTTTAGAATCAAATTGATGTGATAACTATTGGGGTATGAGTGAATATCGAAAGAGCTTCAGGATTATCAATATAGACAAGCTGTAGGTAGCATGATTCTTAGGTCAGGATCACCCTCACTCGAAAACCTTGGCTCACAATCCTTGCAGGCTGGCTCTGCAGAGATATGCCTCATATGACACCTTGCTGCTTACTGCTGCATTGCAGAAGTCAAGAATAACTCTACTGACAAAATGCGAAACCTTCCATTTTTTGTTAAGATTTTGCAATCACAACTGGAAGGGTTCCCAAAAGTGCTGGCATTCATTGAGGACACCCAAGCTCTTCCACCTGACCATCGTAATCTCCCCCCTTATCTGGTTCCACCTACCACCCATCAGTCTCTGTCTCACCATGTAATGGTTATCTTTCTTCTACACACTCAGTCCTAATGCAGGGTCACGACCCAAAACGTGATCCATTTTCCAATCTCCACAGGTGCTGCATGACCTGCTGAGTTCCTCTAGCAGTTTATTTTTGGCTGCAGGTTCCAGCATTTACAGTCCCTTGTGTCTCCTTATAGACACCTCCCTGATAGTCCTTCTGTGCCCTTGCACAAGGAACCTGCTTCCTTTGTGCATTGTTCTTCAGAAGCCTGTGCTTTTATCTCACCCCTGAGGATGACTCTGCCAACTCACAAAACAACCACCCCATTTTCCATCACTGTACTATGCATTAATTTCTTGCCAAAACTCACCATAAGCTGAAAGAGTGCTGTCTGTAGTGTGACCTGGCCCTATATAAGGACCACTTCCACATCCTAAGGTCAGAGCTGTGAGGAAAGACGCAACTAATGCAAGGAATTCAGCCTCTAGTACCCACTGCTCCTGAAACACAGCAGTATTACATGAGAAAGGTCACTAGCTCTGTTTTGGAACTGGCACTGATGACGAAAGTCATATTTTAGAGCTTTTTGAAACAGCATTAGAAGAATTGCTCGCATCATTTTAATGTTAGTAAAATACATAGACAAATTTGTGGGGTAGCACTGCTGTGTAGCAGAAAATGCCGCTGCCTCACAACTTCCAGGGACCACAATTTCTAGGTTTAATCCTGACCTTGGGTATTGCACGTGTAGTGTGTACATTCTCTCCATGACAACGCGAGTTTCTGCTGGGTGCCCAAGTTTCCTCTCTCGTTCCAAAGCTGGGCTGGTAGGTTACTGCCTACTGTAAATTACCCTTTACTGGAGGTACAGTAAGTAGCAAAATTATAAGGAAAGTTGGTGAGCACATGAGAGAAAATAAGTTGCAGAGACACAGTGGAATAAGGATTCCTTATTAAGGAATAAGGGGGAGTGGGACCAACGGAATTTCTCTTGTGTAAATCAGCATTGGCTCAATAAGCCATATGGCCTCCTCCTCTGTTGTAATAAGTATGTAAAATACATGACTACCATCAACATGTAACAACAGTGTCAGTTGCTCTGTAAACATTATAGCAACTCTTAATACAGAAATGTAAATGTAGCCATTTGTGGTTTAATGATTCACTTTTTTTTGGTCTTGTCTTTAGCATCCTGGACGATGGCCTTTGTGTTGTAACCTGCCCCCCTGGTAAGTTTGAAAATAATGGCCAGTGTCACCAGTGTCATCACACCTGCAAGGAATGTTGGAGAGGCAAACCTAATGACTGCAGATCATGTCATAAAGGTCAGTCTCTCCCTCTGGTTCTGTCACTAATGTCTTATTGGCCTTCAGCCAATGATGAATGTAATTACCATTTTAGGAGTCTGTTGTTGGGAAGGGTCCATGAGAGCATGGGCTCATAAAGCTAGCTCCCTTGAGTAAATTTGTTTGGTAATCTTTCACCAGGGCTGTTTTCTTGTATGTGTTTTGATGGAGAGGTTATCAGAGATGACTCATCTGAATTAGGTACCAAAGTAAATTCAGCACCTCTATCAAATAAAGCTAGTAACTCTATTCCATCTTCATCTCAAAGATTCCTCTGGGTAACATGACATTGATTTAAAAAAAAATTGTTTCTTTTAAAGATCTAGAAGAATTGACCCTGATTATCAGTACACTGCTGTAATCAATTCAACACTGCATCATAAATTTTAGTAGTGAATACTAAAAGGATGGTTAGAAGAAATCCCATTGTATTGTGCATTTATACTCTGTGCTCTGTAACTAATTGGTCATTTAGAGGCAGATATCACTAACACTGAAATTCTAGTCAATTTTTTCATGTAAAGCCAGCATTTGTATTTAATGCAAATTTGGCTCAGTAAAAGCTAATGCATATTCACACTTTTCTTTTCTCTATAGATACATTTATGAATGATCGTTACTTTTATAGAGGAGAATGCAGAGAAGATTGCCCTCCATTTCACTACCCAGCAGCTGATAGAACCTGCAAGATGTGTTCCAGTAACTGTGAAGTGTGCACAAGTGGCACAGACTGTGTAAGGTGTTCCACCGGCTACTATCCCACAAACAAAGGATGCCAGAAGTTAAAGTGTAGAGATGGTAAGAAACAAAAAAGTTTTATGTACAGTATGAAATTAAAATTCTTCCAAGTAATGTCCTGAACAACTTTATCAACAATATCTTCCAAAACAGCTTATTTTCTGGAAATTGATGGCATTACAATAGCACAATACATAAGTAGAATTTGAATATATAAACTGTTATGGTGTTTCTCTGTTAGTAGAGATTTATCTGTATTAAAAGCAAAATACTGTGGGCGGTTGCATGATAGCTGAAATAAATCACAGATGCTGGAAATACTCAACAGGTCAGGCAGCATCTGTGTGGAAGGAAATATAGCTAATGTTTTGGATCAATAACCTTGCATCTGACTGGAAAATGTTAAGCATAAAATAAGTTTTAGAGTGAGGAGAACAGGGGGAGAAGTAGAAAAAACAAAATTGGTCAGTGAAAGGGTGGATGGAAGGAGAGATTCAATGACAAAAGTGATGTAGGAGCCAGAGAAAATGGCCGGTAAAGAAAACAAAAGAAAGTTTGGGAGGAGATATAAATAGGGGAAAATAAATATCCATTATCATGTTTATCTTGTGGACCTCTTAAGCATTTAATAAGGAAAATAGATTTGCATGAAAATGCACAAAAGAATGATCTGACCAAATTCATAATTATGAAAGGTAGAGAACTTCCATTCTGTCAAAGTTCAAGCTAGAAATGATTTGTATTATCTCTACATCTCCCATTTGGGCAAGAGACAGAAGAAAGGGAGGATTGTAAGAAAGGAATATAATTAGAGCTCCCTCTCTGTCATTACAATTACTTTCCATTATTGCAATTGGAATACACGCATGTATTGATATCTGATGTGCAGAGGGCTGCAATGGCAGTAATGCTGCTTTTATTGAATAACCCATTAGCACTCATTGTTCGACATAAGTGTTACTTGGGCAAAATGTGAGCTGTAACTAGAAAAGCAGTTTTAAAAATAGGAAGAGTTGAGAAAGGAAATAAGTTTTTAAAAGATAACAATTTCCAAGCAGCTCTTGCTGACTTGATCCCAACTCTTGAGTTGCAATAGATGTGTACCATTGTATAAGTGAACTCCTGACCTAATTCTCAACTGCCTTCTCTCAGCATTTAACAGCTCATTCTGTACTGAATGTGCATAAATGAATTGAGCTCTTCCTCTCGCCATATGCCGGGCATTAAAATTAACATTTGCGTCAACTAGCCAATACAGATTTCTAATTGATTTTTTATGGGTTAGACAAGAAAAGTGAACAAATAAACAGTTGACTCATACAAACTGTCTATTTAGGAACTGTACAAAAGAGGTACTATGCATATGTGTTTGCATATCTTACATGTAAAGCCTCATTGAGAACGGCACACAGCCTGCATCTTGCAAATGTATGACTTATTTAGGAGGACATAGCTTGGTAAAATAAGAGGTTAGACCAGATAGAAAAGTTAAGTAGTTTGTCTTCCCAAGATTTTGCATCAGAATAATGCCATGTACCATTGAAATTTTCATCCATACTTTTGTTACTAATCCAGAGATTTCTTGGCTATCATCTCATTCCTCCACCCTCCAGGAACTTGAAACCATGTAAACTGCACTTGTTCATATGCAACATGCACAAAGTCTCCATTCATTCACTGTCCACTGTGCCTAAAAAGAAACAGCTCCATTGGCCCACCAAAATATCCAAAAGCCAAAGTTTTAAACTCCATCATTCTTGTATGACCTCATCTTTTCCAGCCCCACAACACCATGAGGTGTTAACACATCTCCAATCCTGGCCTTGTGTGTGCAGACTGATTGTAGCCCAATTTTCCAAATCTCACACACATCCTCAAACTTTATATCTACTTAGAGTAATTCAACCACACATGCATGCCCACATATGTGTACACACACACACTACACCACAGCACAGTTATTCTTTTCTCAAAGGAGAAAATAGCTCACAATGCAGCAGATTGGAGAAAGTCCCAACCTGGTCTCTTGGCCTGATGTGGAGGATAGAGAGCTGTTCATTGTGACCTTGGCTATCACAGAGACAGTGCCCTGTGGGTAACTGAAAACAGTAAGATTGATGGTACGCTCATATCTAATCGTCCTCTTCATCCCACAACCTCTTGTACTTTATAGTATCCAGATGGTTCAAGCATGCTCCTTTTACCTCCCACTTCCCCACATTAATATCAAAATCTTGTGAATTTATTTTCTTGTGCCCCCTGCACAGGTCTCAGTAATGAAAGCCAACAGTCAGAAGAGGAGACACATCAACATGTGACATTTGCATTAGCTTACATCCTGGCAGGTCTTTTTTTTAAAACAGTAAAAGGTGATCTAGAGGTGGGATCTGTATATGGTCAATCACTAGGCATGAATGGACTGAAATCAGGTCAGGGGAAAGGATTCTATGTCAGCTCCATTGAGTCACCAACCTTAAATAAAAATGTAAGCACAGTTATATAATTAAATTATTTTTCCACAGAGTAATTGACAGAATATATAAAATCACTTCCAAAGTGTGTAACTGACATAAACACTGTGAACACATCCTTTCATAACAGAGAGAAAGTGGCTGTGTACTTAATCTTATTAGCATCTTTACTTATCATAGCTTTAGCCTCTCTAATTGCTGTGGAGTTTACATTCTGCTTTCAGTGATAAGTTTGTTACTGAGGTTTTTCCACCAAATGCACAGGAGCAGCAAAATCTGCTCAATTAGTTAGGAAAACCAGAACTGTAACCATAACTCCATTCTCTGTCCCAACCTTTGTCTGTCCATGTCTGGTTTAATCTCACCAAATGTCTTGCCCTTAGTTTGCCTGCATTGTATTTTGGAAGTGGTGTAAGGTGGCATTCCTAGAATTGAACTCTACACAATTCCACACTCAATGATAAAATAACATAGAAAGTTGCTCAATTTATCTAAATCTTTACAGCTGAATGCCAGGAAAGCCTCATTTGCATTAATGCTATGGCTCACACTTGCATTAGCACTAAAACCCGTATTTCCATCCCACAGGTAAAGTTTCAGATCCCCACAATGAAGAATGTATGCAGTGTGCAGAAGGATGTGAGAAATGTTCATTAGGTAAGCTGTAACATAGAATGATGCGGCAATTGTAAAATGGGGAAAGGCTGCTTGGCCCAACTTGTTTTATTCCATTAACAATGCAGCTCATTGTAGCAGCTTGAACAGTACTTCTGCATACTCCTTTGTCATCTGGCCCAGATACTTAAATATAAAGGTGACATTAGGGAGGAGTATACTATTTTACAGTTGTCTCTCAAGTTATTTTGTCAGGGAGAATTCTTGACTGATGTTAAGTTAAATGCATATGTTAATTGCCAAATCAGCAGCTGGTGAATTGTGCACTGTACCTATTAAGAGGTGAACATTAAGAGTATTAACATGAGGTGAACTTTCAGAATGGTGTAACATAATGGCTCTTTCTCATCCAACAGCTGCTCTTCGTTCATTCTTCAGGATTCCTCATGTCAACATTTTTATTATTTTTTTTCTCTGTTCAGATGGAAATGTTCAAAGATGGTTTGCACTGAAATATCTTTTTCATTCCAGGCAACAATGTACAAAACTACAAATAGGTTTGTTTTAAACTAGTTAAGTTTGTGATATTTGTTTTTTAAAAAGTATATTTTCAAAGGGCATTACAGTTCCCTACTCTCTCTAGATTTTCTCCTGGAGATGCTCACAGTTGCTGAGGGCTTGCTGCCACTCAATATCTCATTCGTCCCCATGCAGCAAGAATGAAACCTATATAGTGAGAACTGGGTGATTGAGTCTATTCCTGTTCTCATTTCTGGACTGGCAGAAATATTAGAAACATAGAAAAACCTACAGCACAATTCAGGCCCTTTGGCCCACAAAGCTGTGCCAAACATGTCCCTACCTTAGAGACCCATAGCCCTCTATTTTTCTCATCTCCATGTACCTATCCAAATGTTTCTTAAAAGACCCTATTGTATCTGCCTCCACTACCATTGCCAGTAGCCCATTCCACACACTCACCACCCTCTGAGTGAAATCTTACTCCCGACATCTCCCCTGTACCTACTCCCCAGCACCTTAAATATATATCCTCTTGGCAACCATTTCAGCCCTGGGGAAAAGCCTTTGACTATCTACCTGATCAATGCCTCTCATCATCTTATATACCTCTATCGGGTCCCCCCTCATCTTCCGTCGCTCCAAGGCCGAGTTCCCTCAACCTGCTTTCGTAAGGCATGCTCTGCAATCCAGGCAGCATCCTTCTAAGTCTCCTCTGCACAATTTCTATGGCCTCCACATCCTTCCTGTAGTGAGGTGACCAGAGCTGAGCACAGTATTCCAAGTGGGGTCTGACCAGGGTCCTATATAGCTGCAGCATTACCTCTCGGCTACTAAATTCAATTCCATGATTGATGAAGGACAATGCACCATATGCCTTCTTAACCACAGAGTCAATCTGTACAGCTGCTTTTGAGCATCCTATGGACTCGGACCCCAAGATCCTTCTGATCCTCCACTGATTCCGCACAGAAGGAGACCATTGAGTCCATTATATCCATGCCAGCCAGAAGTGAATGACTTAGGCTAATCTCACTTGCTGGCTCTTGGTCCATAGACCTTAAGTTTTCAAGTGCTTACACAGATACTTATTAAATTTGGTGAGGATTTCTACTTCTATCTCACTTTCAAACAATGCTTTCTAGATATCCAATACTCATTGAATAATTTTGGTTTTCTTAATTTCCCTCTAATCCTAGTTATTATTTAAATCAATGATCATTTGTTATTGAACTTTCTGCTTTGGAGAGGTCTGTTTATGCTATTTAGGCTTCTAAATAATTTTGTATATCTCAATTAAATCTTCCATTCAGTGTCTTTTATTCCAAAGAAAGCAATCCCAGCTCAGCTCTACTCATGATTAGAACTTTTAAGCCCCAGCAACATCTGCATAAATCTACTCCCCATCCTGCCTAATGCAATTACATCTTTTCTGTAGTATGATGACCAGATTTTACAGCACATTCCAGCTGTGACCTATCTATTGCCTTCCAGCATGATTTTCTTCCACTTATGTTCCATTTGCCTTTTTACCCAACTTGCTTATCTGCATCTTGCTTCAGGAATCTGGGAACATATACTTCAAGATCCCTATATCCCTCTATATAAGATGTACAGGTTAGGAAGTGCTAGGAATTTAGGAAGTTAACAAGCATGCTATGTTGAGGCTGGAAGTGTGGCAACACTTTGTGGGCTGCCCCAGAACTCTTTATGCAAAGATGCATTCCACTGTGTGTAACTAATAAAGAAATTTAATTTTAGTACACTACCATTTATCATATGTTCCATTTGCTCTACTAAATGCATCACCCCACATTTCTCCTTTGATAGAGCCATTATGTAATCTTTACTCCAAAGAAAAAGGCAAAGAACAGCCCTACACCAAAGACAAGCACATAATCTAGAGTGATTTCCAGTACGATATTGGATGAACACAGCACTGTTAAGTGCCTTTTTTTTGGATGAGGATCTGTCTTCCCTCTCAGATGATGGCAAAAGATTCCATGATGCTATTTTGAAGAACAAATGTTTCTCCCAAGTATCCTCGACCAATGCCAAAACAACTGTGATATTTAACTATGATTTGGGGAACTTCCTTTGCACAAATTGGTAGCTACATTTCATACTGCAAACAGTGACTACAATAGTTGTGAAAAACTTTGGAACTTCCTGGGGCCATGAAAGACCATTAAATAAGTTTTTTTTTCAGAAACAATAAGGTTGCTGAAGTAAGTTGAAGTAT